>NW_019167982.1:5875903-6166189 GCF_002303985.1 Durio zibethinus
GGTGACCCAATTTTTATAATGGAATAGTTGATTAATGGATTATAAATTGGCTCTTATTTTATTTATGGCTATCAAGAGTTTTTACATTTTTCACTTTCTTTTAAGAACTTGATATATATATATATATTTATTTATTTATTTACAAAAAAGAGTAAAGCTTAGGGAATTCAAAAAATAAAATTTTGTAAGGAGTCGGTGAATTCAACTGTTGTTCGAAGTCAACCATGTCATTTCAATTCAATTTGGTTGCGTAGAAAATCAAACATAACACACAATATCGACAGTTTGTCCACCATTTTTTCACCACATATTAAACCTACTGGGGTCAAACAAATGACAATACCAATATGAAATTTCATATATTTTTGCACTCTTTATGAAGCTTATTTATTCTCACAACTACTAGGGAATCAATCAGTAAAATCATTACATATAAACAGCAAACAAGTAATTATTATTATTGTTATGTTGAAATGATATCTCGATCATGCTTCAAATAACGCTTTCAGATTGTAAGGGCCCGTAACATTGGGTGTTCCACTCCACATTAGCTCGGAAATCTGCTTATTAGCCTTATCAGACATATGACTTTGTTGGGAATATTGACTCAAATCCCATAAGAGATTTGTTAGAGATTTGTTTGGGATTTGTCAGATATTGCTTGATGGACAAGAAGACTTGCAAAAGAAGAATTCCAAGAGAAAGAGGATTCTTAATAGGCAAGTTTGACTTACAGGAGAAGAATTCTAAGAGGAGAGAGATTCTTAATGGGCAAGTTTGTATGGTTATAAATAGGTGAAGTCTCCACAAGGTTAGGTATGAGAAAAAGATGTAAGAGAGTTGTAGGGTTTTGTGGGATAGACACCCCATAGGAGTATTGGGACTCTACATCTTATGGGTGTGTATGTTTGTTTGTGAGTGGACTAGAGGAGATTGAGAGGGTTCCACATAGGTATGATGTATGGAACATATGGGTATGTGTTTGGTTGTGTTAAAAAGGTGCACAAGAGTTTGGGTTTGTGTTTGTTTGGGTAGAGAATACTTCATAGGACTAGAGTAGATTGAGAGTGTCTTATGAGTATTGATTATTGAGTGGGGTTGATGATATGATGTATGTTTGTAATTCTCTACAACTAGTGGATCTTGTTTCTCATCCGTGGATGTAGGTCAGTTGGACCGAACCACGTTAAATTGTTGTCTCTTGTGTGTTTGATTTATTGCTTGATTTTGCTTCCGCTGGTGCGATTGGATTGGAGGCTTTTAGCCCAACAAATGGTATCAGAGCTGTGGTGTTCCCCAACAAGTGGTATCAGAGCTGTGGTGATCCCCAACAAGTGGTATCAGAGCTGAAGTTTCGAAACGTGAGAAGAGTTAAAGATTCAAGATGTAGGAAGAGTTGATTGTTCGAGACATAGAAAGAGTTGATAGTTCGAGATATGTGAAAAGCTTGGTTTGAGACATGTGAAGAAGTAAGCTTAGAGGAGCTCGATTCAAAAGAAGAGTTCGAGTTTTGAAGATTGAGGATTGGTTTGTATGAAACGTGAAGACACAAGAGAAGAGAAGATGATTGTGAGACTTCCATTGTAGGTGGAGCCAAGCATGTCTAGCATGAAGACAGATGATTGATGGAATTTGAGTCAAGGTGGAGATTGTTGGGAATATTGACTCAAATCCCATAAGAGATTTGTTAGAGATTTGTTTGGGATTTGTCAGATATTGCTTGATGGACAAGAAGACTTGCAAAAGAAGAATTCCAAGAGAAAGAGGATTCTTAATAGGCAAGTTTGACTTACAGGAGAAGAATTCTAAGAGGAGAGAGATTCTTAATGGGCAAGTTTGTATGGTTATAAATAGGTGAAGTCTCCACAAGGTTAGGTATGAGAAAAAGATGTAAGAGAGTTGTAGGGTTTTGTGGGATAGACACCCCATAGGAGTATTGGGACTCTACATCTTATGGGTGTGTATGTTTGTTTGTGAGTGGACTAGAGGAGATTGAGAGGGTCCACATAGGTATGATGTATGGGAACATATGGGTATGTGTTTGGTTGTGTTAAAAAGGTGCACAAGAGTTTGGGTTTGTGTTTGTTTGGGTAGAGAATACTTCATAGGTATGATTATTTATAGTTTTTATGAAATGTATGGAGTTTATGGTCTGTTATCTTGAATACGTTACGTCATAATTTCAAATTTTTATTGGAATAGCAACAATGAGCAAGCAAATTTGATCTGAACATAATTCATATTCTGTCACTCCCCTCTTTCCCCCACAGCTTAAAATTCCTCTGTACGGACCGCTCCCACAACATGCTATATTTGCCTCCTTGAAACCTTGAAAAGTTTTTGAGTAAAAAAATCTAGATAATTAGAATATGCATGGTTTTCCCTTCAAGTAGTACTATAAGAAAAGCTCAGTGCATACCATATTTTTCAGGATTGTTCAACCTTTCAGTAGCAGAAATATTAAAATCATGCCTTGCATATTTAAATTCTACTAGTTTGATCTCCAGCTCCTGCAGGGCTTTAGACTGAGCTGCATTGTGCAGTTTTGCTAGTTCTATAGCTGCTTCAAAGCAGGAACCTGTATTTCCAGGTACAAGTGCTTTCATGAATGGCGCACAACCCAATGGCCCCAAGTTTTGAAACCCAAATTTCCTTCCTCCTTTCTTGTATATTTCCTGAAACATCAAAATCAAATTTGCATTTGCAATCAACTTAATTGTGTTAAGGGGGAAAACAGATTGGAAGGCTTCAACTATATGTGAAACTTACTTTGATAGTGTCAGTTAGATTTCCAATCACCATTCCTACATATTCTTCTTTGGAGAAGAACTGAAATACACTGGAGTTTGTGCTCAAAGGGGATATGTAATCGTTGGCTCCAATGCTAATTAAGTAAACTGCTTTGGATAACAAGGTCTTGGCTTCAGCATTGCCTAGTTTCTGTCTCAACAGCTTTTCCACCTTTTTGAAGTAACTCAACTGAGTTTTCAAATCGATCACCTGAAATTAACCCGCAATTTGTAAAATATGGGTGTCAAATAAGAATCAAAGCAGAAATCGAAATAGAACAAATTTGAAGATATTCCAGAGTATATTTAGATAATGTAAAGCGCTAAAACAGTATATGTATTACACATGCAAGAGCCAGAGCAAGAGGGAGGTCATACCAATCCTTGATTAGTTTCAGCCAAAGCACCAGCTCCAGCCGAGGCAAAATTGACCCCATAAGTAAATTGATGATTGCCAGGTTGAAGATATGGTGGAATTAGTGGTAAGTTTGCATGCTCGGCTGTAAGAAAACCAAAACACTCAGAACACCAACAGTTATATTTCACTACAAAAAGGAAAAATTGAAAAAATTGTGTTACTTACCAATGAAATCTGGAATTAAACGACCATCAGAAAACCTTCCAGAGGGGTATTTGAAGAAGGTTTCCCCATATGGCCAATAATTTGCCCGAGCAATCGTGTTGATGTAGTTATTATTTCCAGGATCAAACAGTGAATCCCCCAAGATAAACAAGGCGACATGGTTTTTGGGCAGACTACAACTGCGCACGAGTTTGAGAGAACTTGCACAAAAAAGAAATAAACATACGAAGAACCTTAAACTTGCCATGTTAGAAAATGAGTTTTCACTTTATGTCACTCTCCTTAGTTTGCATGATATTTATAGAGTTTCCTGCTTCTTGCATGAAGCAGGACTCAGTCCAATGTGATGGCTGAAATTTCCCCGTAACATCGCAGAATAAGGCCAGAACTTGCAATTATTTTTGAATGGAATTAATGGTGTCAGTTAATTGTTTTTTAGTGAAATAGCTGAAGTTCAGAAATTAAACTAATAAAGATTGATAAATTTCAAAGGTTGACAAATGGTTTAATTAGTTCATTATTTGCCATCAAATTCCATATATGAGAGTTGTCACGGCTCACATCATTTGCAGATGCGGCCTATTGGTGCAGCAGATAAAATTGGTTAGCACCACCATTGACTAACAAATTAGTCTTACAAAACAGCAGTTTTTTACTTCGTCTAACTTTGCAATTCTTATCAATTGGGTTCTGATTTTTTGAAGCTTGAGCTGCAAGATGTTTACTTTATTACATTACAATGTATTCAGCCAATAAACCATTACAATTTCTCATTTTATCTGCTGACTTTCTAGTGTTTACTTTATTCTTTTAAGTAACAGCGCCATCCTTGGACTCAATTTTAAGAAAAATGGAAAATTGTAGATTATCCATTAATCAGCTCTTAGTTTATTAGGATCAGAGTTTATACATTTTCTTGGAAAGCAGATGCCAATCTATGTTCTCAATTCAAGTAGTACCTGAAGAATAAAATAAACACACACACACACACACACATATATATATATATATATATATATAAATAAAATACGAACACAAGCCAGATTTCGAATAAACAACCAACCTTTTGGTGCAAAACTGGGGGACTGTCTATGCTCGAAAGTTTTGGCAAATCACATAAATAATCTACGAATTAGATCAGTCAATAATATATATGTTATATTCGAGACATATAATTAGGAAAAATGATCTGATCTCATTAGATGATTTATTCAATTAAAATGATTCAGAATGATAAAAAATGATTATATAAAACGAATATTTTATGTTATGTCCCTTACATTTAAATTGTGTCATGTAATACTTTTTTTTCATATGATCCACCGTCTAGACTGACTGATGTATACGAAATCAATTTTGATGAACTCGAGAAGTTTGGTCATAAAAAATATATATTATTTTATAGCAATGAGTAATTGCATTGCTTCTTAAAGATTAGATTGTTCTTTGGCCACTTGTTTGGCAATAAAAAATTTTAAGTTGTATAGCTGTTTCAAATTTCAATTACTTGTCTTTGCCGCAAACTGTAGATTGCCCATTAATTAGCACTTACTTTATGAGGATCGAAGTTTCTGCATTTTCTCCGATGGCATATGTTGCAATCTATTTTGCAAACCAAATTTTAATATTTTTTTCATTTTCAAAAGAAAGAAGATTGGTTATAAAATGTGGGTTTTTTTGTAAAGAAGTAAGAGGTTCTTGAAATTTGCTTGACACATTTTTTGGATCGATTCAAAATTTTAAAAGGATTTATTTATATTAAATTTTAAAAATTCATAAAAAATTACTTTATAATTTTTTAATCGATTAGAACTTGAGATAATAAAGAATATACAGACTCTCTTATCACTTAATCCAAATATTCATATGTGAATTTGATGATAAGCAAGCTTATTCATTCATGAAATGCAACAATCTAACAGAAAATCTCATTAAAACAAAGCAGAGCCAAATCTTTTTCGTTCATGTAATAATATAAGCTGAGTGATTTAATTTCTGTAAACAGATAAAGGGAAGAAAAATGTATTTGACTTCTTAAGATGGCTATTATTAAATTGTTGGCTAACCATATTTTAAAGTTATACAAGTTTTGTGCTCAAGAATTGGAGAAATGATCAAATTAAAAAAAAAAAAAAAACTAGAAATCCTTCTTTCCAGGTGAAAAAGTTTTTAAAAAGTGTAAAGGAAACTTATTCAAGCAAAATTATCTTGGCCAAAAAAAAATGCGAAACCAAAATTAGCCGTACAGGTAGAAAGGGTGAAGGCCATGATGCAGAGTTGGACCTTCCATAAAGATCTGATTTGCAGAATCCTAAAAGGCCTGTTTCAAATTGGGGTGGGCTTTGTTGTTCCGTCATTCTTTGAACCCTTGACCAAATATTATAAAAATTTTACAAAACATCATAACCATGAGCATGTATATAATCAAATATACTTCCTCCCTAGGCGTTATTGGTTTTCATATAATTTTTTTTTAAAAAAATTTGTTTAATATATTTAATATTAAAATTAATTTTTTTATAAAATTAAATTTCCATAATTTTTAATATAAAAAAGTTACAAAAAATCATAAAAAATAATTTTAAAATATAAAAAGTAAGAGTTTCAAATGTTAAAAACAAAACATAATTTTAAAATATCTAAAAAAAATGAAAAAAAAAAAAAGAAACAAAGAATGTATTTTTTGATATCTCAAATGTTCAATACCATGGTATTGGCACCGACAGTTTCGAAGGTGCTTTTGAATGAAGAATCTTACTGTCAAGATTCAATCCCTTTAAATACTTAAAAATAAACAATGATAAAAATAATATATGAACATGCTACCAATCTTTAACATATGGAATTCAGGAACTCCTTCCCTATAAATTTATTATATTTGCTCATGCAATAACATTGTAACAAGGGAAAATACTACGATCCATAATTAAACAGTTTATTATAACGTCATCAGGCAATGAAATTTATTAAGCAAAATCAGAAATCAAAGGCTGATTAGTGCTTTGAGATTGTAAATAGGCCCTGAGTCGTTGTGATCTGATGAACTCCACATTAGCTCAGCTAATTGCTGGTTGGCCTTTGCAGTTAATTGGTAGGCATCGAAGAACAAAATATTCATTAGAATTTTCACATATTTGATAGTCTGTCACTCCCCCTCTTCCTCCACAGCTCAAAATTCCTCTGTACTCACCACTTCTACAACATGCCATTTTCACCTCTTTAAAACCTTCAAAACCATAAAACACAAAAGAAATTTCAGAACAAGATTTAAATATTTTGACGTCAAGAATTATGGGAAGAAGGTAATGAGGCATACCATATTTTGAAGGATTATTAATTCTTTCACTGAGGGAACTGAAAAAATTGAAATTTGTATATTTGAATCCTTCTAATTGGCTGTCTAGCTCTTGGAGGGCCAAGGAAAGTGCTCTATTGTGTAGCTCAGCTAGTGCCGTTGCTTCCTCAAAACAGGAACCATTGCTCCCTTGGTCAAGTATTTTCACATGTGGTATACAACCCAATATCTCCACATTTACAAACCCAAATTTCCTTCCACCTTTTTCATACAATTCCTACGACATCAAATTGAAGCATAAATAAATAAATAAATTGATATTAAATCTGAAATTTAGTTCAATTGATTTTTGTATCTGTTTTTAAGAAATAATATTTATCAAATTTAATGTTCAAATTTTAATACTTACGATCTCTTTTTTTATTTTCGTATTACGATCTCTCATATATCACTCTTATGTATAAGAAAAAGATTAACAAAAAAAAGATAATGGAAATGTTAGATAAAAAATATGAAATTTTAGGTAAATAAATCTCTTTCATTACTTTGATTGTGACAGTCAGATTGCCAATCACCATCCCAACATATTCTTCTTTTAAGTAGGTTTGAAACACAGTGGAGTTTGGATAGAAAGGGACCAAGTAATCACTCCTTCCAATGCTAATTAAGTAAACAGCTTTTGAAAGCAATGACTTGGTTTCTGCATCACCTAGTCTCTGCCTCAACTGTTTCTCCATGTCCTCGAAAAATGTTAGCTGAGTTTTCAGATCAATTGGATTGAGCTGGAGAGGCACCAGAAAGTTTGATATAGAAGTAAGTAAACAAGCATAATTCCATAACCAAATGTCAAAATATATATAGTAACCTGATGATTAAGTAGGCAAACCCCATTGCATTAAGACCAGTTTAGAATAGTTACATACCAATTCTCGATGAGTTTCAAACAAAGCACCAGCTCCACTTGAAGCAAAGTTCACTCCATAAGTAAAAGCATGAATACCAGGATGTAGAAAAGGCCGAATATATGGTGATTTAGCATACTCAGCTGCAATAAATCACCAAGGTTAATTTAATTACTTGAGAAACATCGTTTGTCTTTAAAAAAAATGCACTCAAAAAATGAGAAAACGTATTACCAATAAAATCCGAATTTGAAAGCCATCAGAAAATCTCCCAGCGGGGTACTTGATATAGGTTTTCCCATAAGGCTGGTAATTTGCCTGAGCATTAGTGTTGATGTAGTTATTATTCCCAGAGTCAAATATCGAATCCCCGAGGATAAAAAGGTTAACACGGTTTTCAGGCGGGCATTGGCAGCTAACTAGATTGACAATGCTCGTGCATAGAAGGAAGAAAATGACATGAAACCTTAAACTTGCCATGTTCTGTTTATGTTGCACTTTTTGCATGAGTTCAATGGTTATTTATAGAGCTCTCAATTTAAATAGTACCTGAAGAATAAAAGAAACATATATATATATATATATATATATATAATATGAACACAACCAGATTTTGAATAAACAATCACCCTTTTAGTGAAAACTGGGGGACTGCCTACGCTAGAAAGTTCTAATAAATCAGATAAGTCAATAACATATATATCATATAGTCAAGGTTGACATATAATCAGAGAAAATGATCTGATCTCATTAGATGACTTATTTTAATTGAATTGATTCAGACTGATGTATACCAAATCAAAATTTGACTGAATTTAAGAAGTTTGGTCATAAAAAAAAATTATAAAATGGCAAGACTAATTGCAATTCTTCTCGAAGACTAGATTGTTCTGTGGCCTCTCCTTTATAGCTGTTTCTCAACTTTCAATTACTTGTCCTTGCTGAACAAGAAAGACATTATCATTTTCTCCTTCTACTAGCACAAATTAAAATGCAATGCATTGATTATCATTTCTATTTAAGTGGAAGCTTCTTTTTTTTTTCCTTTTTAAAGGTTTTTTCCTAAAATTCCAAGAACAACAGTCGATAGAAAAAAAAAAAAAAGAGGAAAAGAAAATTGCCTTTTTCCCGGCGTCACCATCAATAAAACAATTTAATTTTAAATAATTATGACTAGATTTTATTCTTCTAGTTTTAAGAATATATATTAATATGAAAAAAATTAATACATGCTTTTACATTTATTTTTTTAATAATGCATGTATTATCTGGCAAAATAATAATAATAATGTATGAATTAAGTAAATGAATTTAAATAATACATGTTTCTGAAGATTTTTGACGGTCCACTTAAGTTAATTACAACAACTTTATCGTCAAAAGAAATATAGAAAACTCCAAGTCAAATCCTCTTCTGCTAAAAACAAAAGTGAATTTGGCAAAGTAACCCAAAGCTTTATAAATTAGTACAAGCCAAGAGCAAATCCAATCAGATTTTGCCCCTAAAAACATGAATTTATTCTTTATTAGAGAAAACGTCAATGCATATCCTATGCTAAATTATATGGATCGGAATGGAGCCCATGTATCTACACACGTTTTCGTGAATAAATTCTGTGTTTTGGGACAAAATTTGCTTAAGGAATTCGGAATAGTTTCTTCATATTGTGAGGTCCAACACCACTAGAATTGGTTGTTCCACTCCACATTGCATTTGCCAATTGTTTGTAAATCTTTCCGGTGAGATGGAAAGAGTCCCAAAACACATACTCATTCGGATTCTTACAAAGTTCAAATTTCTTCACTGTCCTTTTCCCCCCACAGCTGAATACTCCTCTATATTTCCCCGTTCCACAGCATGCTGTCTCCCCTTCTTTAAAACCTGATCATGAAACAAAATTGGAACTTTCATCTGCTTGTTTGTAATTAAATTAATTTTTTTTCTTGGGAAAAAAAACATATATTTCCATTAACATTTAGCGGTGTCCTTATCTACTGTGTAATGCCAGACCACATTTATCATTAAAAACAATCCTTTTCTTCCAATCATTTTAATGTTGTTTGTACGCACCATATTTGGAGGGATGATGCATTCTCTGTCTGAGATTGCTGTTGAAGTCAAAAAATGAATACTTAAACCCCTTCAATCGTTTTTCTAACTCAGACAGAAGCTTGGAAAGAGCTTTGTTATGTAATGTTGCAAGTGATGTTGCTTCCTCCAAGCAGCTTCCATTTGTTTCAGTCTTGAGTAACCTTACCCCCGGAAGACAACCTAAATCAGGCAAGTTGATGAACGCAAATTTTCGACCACCTCGTCTATATATTTCCTGCCAAATTAACACCGAAACATAGCATTTAAGTCACAAATTTGCCGCATTTTGTCCCGTCACAAAGACAAAACAGGCAGATTTATACCCTTAAAAGCTGAAGAACTTTACTAACCATGATTTTTTTTTCCTTCCTAAAAGAAAAAACTTCCATTTTAGAAAATCTACCATTCCATTAAAGAAGAATTACTTACTTTAATGGCAGTTGTAAGGTTGCTGATTACCATCCCAACATATGTGGAGTGAGAGTAGTTGTTTAAGATAGTGGAATTGGTCAAGAAAGGGCTCGTGTAATCATTGGTTCCAATGCTAAACAAGTAGACAGCCCTTGATATAGTCAACTTCGCTTCATCAATTCCTAATTTCTGTCTCATCCGACTCTCTAACTTGTTAAAGTAGCTTAGCTGTGTTTTAAGATCGATCACCTGAAAACTGAAATTGAGTAACCATTTAAAAAAAAGTGGAGCTATAGTATTCAACCCTGCTATCAAAATCTCCACAAAATTCATGGATGTACGTTTTGACGCATCATTCATTCTCTCTGGTCTACATTCATTCTCCATGTTGACCTCAGAATTCATGTACAAAATGTCTTCTTTGATGTTTTTGTGAAGATGGGTCTTTTTGGCCTTCATTTGATGTTTGCAAATCAAAAGGATATAATACAGGACCCAAAACAGTAGGTGCATCCAGCCAATTATATACAGTAAAAACTGTCTCAAAATTTCACTGAGGCCACTAGTTTTTGGGCAGGACTATCTCCAGTTTCTCCTAATCCTTCCTTTTTTTTTTTTTTTCCTAGCTATTTCCCTCTGTTCTACGTTCTTCTGTTAATCCTTATACATATGGTAAGTTGTATAAGATAATTAAAATGATATTTCTACTAGTAACTTAATAGCATTTCAGATGAGCATGGATAAATATATTCAAACTGGCTAATGGCTATGTAAGGAAAAAAAATCATAAATATGTGTTCAACAGAAGAAAACATACCTAAATTCGAAACTTCTATATTATCAATTTCATTCCAATAATTATGTATAATTATAAACATTCCAGAATATATAAAAATGAAGAAATGGGAAAAGAAGAAGATAATACTCACAACTCCACGAAATGTCTCAGCTAGAGCACCTGCTCCAGCAGATGCAAAATTTACTCCAAGGTAATATTGTCGAAATCCCGGTTGCAGAAAAGGTGGGATCAATGGCAAGTTTGCATGTTCAGCTACATTAGAAAATAGAAAAAAAATTAAAAATGTGTACAATTAAGATGAGACAAGAAGAGAAGATGTTAGGCAGATAGAATGCTTGTTGGTTAACCAAACGGAACTTGATGCAAAGTACAAACAAGAAAGACAGAAAGACCAAGATTTTGAAAATCTCACCAATAAAGTCTGATATCAAACGCCCATCAGAAAACCTTCCGGTAGGGAACTTGAAATAAGTTTCACCATAAGGCCAGAAATTTGCTTGGTCAAGAGTTGAGGTGTTGATATAGTTGTTGTTGCCAACATCCAGAAATGAATCACCAAAGATGAAGAAAGGCACATGCTTCTTTGGCAGCTGCTGCGATTTCCCTCTGCAACATGTTGCAAGGAGTGCTACGTGAAGGAAGGAAATGAACGACGGAGGGCTTAGTCTGGCCATGATTAAATTCTTCTCCATATGGCATCATTAATCACCAAGTTCGCTCTCCAAATACATTAACTTTGTCTCCATTTTGATATGTGAAAAATGACAAAACTATATACGCAAACTAAGATTGCCTTTTGCATTTAAACAATGACTGGGGGACATGGACAATTTTTTCTGTTAAATTTGACCAATGAGGAAAAGAAAAAGATTCTACAGCATTTAATTTGGTGAATTAATTTGGCTTTTCTGAAGTTCGATTGAATTAAGTAGATAAAATTTTCAGATCGATCCTAATAAATTAATTTGTCAAACATTTTCCACAAAAATAATTAGTGCAAGTATTACTCATGGGATCTAGATATGATGAATTAAAATGAAAAATAAAAAATAAAAGATATATTACTCATGGAATCTAGATAAAATGAATTAAAAACCCAACTTCAAAGTTCAAGGATTGATCAGAAAAAAAAACATTAAAATGAAACCCAGCATTAAAAAGGAGACAAACTGCAAGGTTCCATGTGGCCAAAATTTACACATCATTACTAGTGAACAAAATTCAAATTAAACCGGCTATGAACAGTGCGAAGTGGTGAAAGACAAAAAATGATTTTTTTTTTAAAAATAACATAAATGCCAGCATCAAATGTTTGACTAAGCTAATATTTTATAGTACATAATAGTACTATTTGATATTTAGATTAAATTAAAAATTTATATGGATTTGGATTGTTTAATTAAGTAAAAGTCTGTTATTTTAAAAAAATTTGGCAGTCGCAGCCATGTTATATACGGAGACGAAAGGGATTGAAATTAAATAATAGAATAGTAAGAGATTTCGAGAAGTAAACTCATGACTTAAAATGGACGAAATGAAAATTACATCGTCTGTCAAACAGCTGGGCTTTGGTGGTTTGGGAAAAGTTTGTCAAATGTCAAATGAAATCCGTGATTGGCAATGGCAAGCACACATGTTAGAAGGACGTGTACGAAAGTTGAAAAAAGCAATACTTTATTCTCTCACTGAAAAAGCCAAGTAATTAATCTATTACATGCAAATTTTGTCAATTGAACTTTAAAGAAAAAAAATTTCATGAGTTTTTTTTTTTTTTTTTAAGTTCTCTTATTATTTTGGAGTTTGATTATTATTAGTTTGCATTCAAGGATAAGAAAGTCAACTTTTTTCGATTAGAGCTTTTCTCAAATCATCCTGCAATGAAAATATCTCATTGTGCTTAAATTATAAAAAATATTATATATGCTAATTTAATACACTTATTTTACACACTCACATAATTATAAATTTTTAAAATTTTATTATAATTCATAAAAATGTTAATACTTTTCAATTAAATCCCTAAAAAAAAAAAAAAACGTGTGTGTGAAAAAAGTGGAGATTGTCTGCATGCAACATTGTCCTAAAATTATTTTCCGGTTTTCAATCTACATATAAATTTTGAAGGTTAAAGGGGAGAGATTTATGAAATAAGATTAAATTTTTAATAATTGGATTTTCATTCAAAATATATAGATCTAAAAACAATTGAATTAATTATATATTGGATTATAAATTGATTTTCACTAATTTATTTCTTTGGGAAATTAACCCATGCATTCATTTTAATTAAGGTGAGAGTATTGTTTAATTACTTTAATCCATCTTAGATTTTTTTTTATACTTAAAATTATAAAAAAATGAATCTAAAATAATTGGAATTAAAAATCCAACACCATCAATGAATAATAAGACTTCATCCATCAATATACTCCTTTCTTGTCTTAATATCGACTCTCTTATCTAAATCTTAGTATGTCACTTTCCAAAGACACGTATTGAGAAATATTTAATTTGGCTTTTGACTTTTGTATGAATGAACTCATTTTCTTTCATACTTGCTAGCTACTAGTGTTACAGAATCCCATATCAGTAAGACAAGGGGTGGTTTTGGGCTATAAAATCATGATTCTTCTTTTATATGGGATTTTATGTTGATAATGTGAACACATGACAAGTGGTATCAAAATAAATTCAACTTTTCATTAATGTGAGCGTAATTTTTCATTGATGTGATAAGTGAGCCCAAATTTTCGTTCATGTGAGCCTTGAGAGATACGTTTGAAGTAAAATCAAGATGGGTCTTTCTCCTTTGTGGATGACTCTACCAGAGATACTTGGGTCAAAGTAAGTTTAGATCAAAGCGGTCAAAGTAAGTGAAAGAGTTAAAGAGTAACGAGAACGTTATATTAATTGGATGGAAAAAAATATCACGAATTTCATATTAATAAGGCAATCTTTTATCTAATAGATATATTTTTTAGATTGAAAATGTGGACTCGGGACACTAATCTTTTAATATCCTTATTTTCCCTAAAATCCATTTAAATAATTAATCATATAAAAATGGTCAATCAATAATAATTATGTGATGAATTTCTAATTTATATATCCCTTGAAGCTAATTAATGGATTCATTTTTTTTTATAAAGAATATCGAAGTTTAAGGATATGAAAAGAAATTATAGATTTTAAATTTTGAATTATAAAATTATGAAATATCATCTCTTAATAATAATAAGATAAAATTAAGAATTTAGCTTATTAGAAAATTTTCTATATGATAAATGGTAAGGAGCTAGACTACACGTTTGCTTGACTTGTTTGTTTAACTCTAGACCCTTCCCACACGCATAACGAAAGGAAGAGGTTGATCATCAACCTATAATGTTTTTCATTTGAGCCGAAGGGAAAAGGTGATATTTTGATAGTGTAGGGTAAAATTTGCAAAAGCAATGCATTATAAAAACGGCCATCACAAACAATCCTCCTGCATAGATGTCAAATAACGCGTAGAGAAAAGGCATATATTAGTATGGGTGTGAAATGTAACCTTAATGCGCTGGGAGGTGCTTGTTCACCAAAAACATTAAAAAGTTTGCCAGAAACTATCCAAGTCAAGAAAGATTGGTCGCGTTTGACAAGTTTTGGAAGAGTCAAATCAAGCTCGCAGAAAGAAGTCCAATATTATCTATATATAATTTCTAACTGTTGAAATCTTCAATCCTGTAAAGGGGAACGTATGAAATTCGTGCTTTAGGAAGATTGACATAATTGTCTTTTTTTTTCAACAAGATAATTGTCAATGCACCATTTTTTTTAGAAGTTTAAGAATCAAATGCCACCATTTTTTTTTTTTTGGTGGAGAAGAATTGCCTATGCCATTAACAAGGATCTCAATCTTCCTTAAGGAACAAGAGAACTGTCAGGGTATGTAGCAATTAGAAATTTCTTAGCAAGAAAATTTCCCCCTTTTTTTTCATATGTAGATAGCTAAGGCACATTTCTTGATGAAGGATTTGGAATCATTTGAAAAAGATGCCTGCAAAGTCAAGTAATTTATAAATGAATCAAAGAAAACATATGCATAAAGTTTCTAAACATGCATGATTATTACTTGAGGGGAAGTTGGCCAATATTTGAGATATGAAATGACACTTACAACCAGATTTTTAACAGCTTCGCTGCTGTAAGCTTCATTTAAGAATGCCAATTCCCTATACTCGAAATCTATGTCACAATCAAGGGCAACCTGTAAGATAAGAATCAGTACATTTAAGTAGAGATCAAAATTTATGTCACAGTTCGTGGTGAGAAAATAAGACAAAGCTTTGAAACTTGAAAGCCTTGAGAAACAAGGAATTCAGAAAGTAAATCTTCTTCTAGGTGAATGAAAGTATACACTACAAACCTTGATCTTTGGCAGGGTAATGTGTAGAAAATGGAGGTTCACTCGAATATCGCCTGATAGTTTGATTGGAACAATTTTCTGGCCCTGCTGGTCTTGCAACCAGCCCCCACCCAACACTTGGCTAACATTCACACAAGGAATCAAAACCCTTGTTCTCAAACTGACATTGTTACTATGAGCAGGTTGAAAGAAGCTGGGAACTCGAATAACTGCGATAGGAAGTCCTTCCAAGTAAAGTTGAAGCCTTGAAGGGCTGTATCTTAGGCCAATCTTGTTAGGATTGGCAGCATTTAGGACCAAAGAAGCAACAGATGACACAAACAGGGTCGAATTGGAATAAACATCCAACTGGTATGCATCTAATGTTATGGTTTCAATAGAAAATACCGGCGTTTGAGGCTTCAAAATGAATTCAACAATCAATACACCCAACCCTACCGTGGCAACTATGGTAAGAAAATAAACAGACAGAAAGAAAGAGCTTTTCCTGAGAAAACGCTCTTGCTTATATTGTTGCTGGAAACATGAACAACCTGAATCTCGCATTGGTGGCGCATTCATGATAAACCTTCATCTTGGACTAAGCCAAACTAATCAAACAGTTTAAGTGATAATTTAATCGCTTGTTTATTGTTGCTACTTCTAGATTAAGAAGGAATTTGATGTTTTCCTTTAACTGCGGCATTCTATTATTCCTTTCTTAAAGAGGCCCCAAAGCCTCGACTAGATTTCAGGGTAGATTGAATATAAAGAAAGGACTCAAAAACTATATATTAATAGATTTCAGCGTAAATTTGAAGTTTCCTTCATTCAACTCAATGATTAGATTCAAATGCAAACAAATAAAAATGACAGAGTTGCCGTGGCAAATTGAGATCAGATAATCCTACACCGTTCAACATGTTAATTCCGTGCAGCTTTAATTGTTGGAAGGTTTGAACTTCCACTTTTGAGAAATCTTTTTCTTTGCTAATCATATGCACTTTGTAAATCAGGCTGGCAACTTGCATGCATAAAGGAATTGTTCTCTAGAGCCATGAATTAGTGGAGTATTAGGGGATTAATTATTCAACCTATTTGAAATAAGCACTGACCAGACTAAATTTTTTCTAATTATTGATCATGTGGTAATGTCTAATCTTTTGATTAATCTCTTTTGCCATCTGTTGCTAAAGGGCCAGAGCAACGCCCATGGGATCAAGTCATCTTTTGTGGGGGTGATTTCCCAAGGCCTACAACTTTGTCTGGAAATATGTATGTGATTATTGGTTTTCGATTAATAGGGAAAAGGGCCATACTGTTTGTGTTGCGGTTGGTTGATTTTGGAGCCAATATTGTGGTGTCCTTATTGACAATCATGATATCCCATCAAAGCTTACTTTCACGTCATTTCTTCCACCATTTTTTTTTTCACAAAGTATTCCTGCTACTGCGCAGGCAGGGGGGCTCATCTTCCCAAGATTGCCACCCCCTAAAAACCTATGATACTGGGGCCCATCGCACCCGCACCCCTGACCCCATCGCGGCCTAAATGATGGAGCCCACCACAAATCCCTTGACCTTCAGCTAGCAAACAAATCCCACGACGGAAGAAGTGAACCTATCAACACGTTTCCATGTCGACAACAAATTTGCCATCTCGTAGGTTCTCACATGGAGAAGATTGGGAGATTTTTCTTTTTTTTTTTTACCAGTCTCTATGCTGCATACTTCACTGCAATGCATATGTCTTGACGTGGCTGCTGTACACAAACCTTATCCGGTCCTAGTTTTCTAATTTCTCTTATACCATATTTTGATATACGTGGCAGATGACGAGAGGATAAATGACAATGCAAAGAAAAGCCTCGTCACTCCAAGTCACTGAAGTCAGCAAGCAAATGCAAAATCTTCAGCGTTCACAGGTTTTTTAATGATACATTAAAAAACTTCAGCAGCAGACTCTCCAGAAAGAAGCAGGCTGACATGAATAGGCAGGCATAAAGCATGGCCACTTAACCGCCAGAGACGAGAAGCGATATTTTTTGCAGATATCATAAGACAGCAGTGGCCTCTTCTTGGGGAAAAAAATGATATACTATTTATAAAAAAGAACAAAAAGAATCGTGGCCTTCAGTTACTGAAAGAGACTATGGGAGAAACAAATAGCAAGGCTAAACATTCATCTCTTTTCAGTATTTTAACACAAATAACACAGTACTGATACAGTCACTCAAATTTAAAATTCCAAGTCCAATGTCTAAAAGATAAAGGTGAATATAATAGACGCCTCTGAAAGCACTGCAGACATAGCATAAGCAACTATAGCTGTTTTACTCCAACTTCACAACAGATTGACCAATTCCTGAGAGCACTAAACAAGAAAAAAGCAAGACATAAATAACTGAACATTGGTCCAAAAAAAATAATGCTAGAGATGACACAATTGAAACGATATGCAGCTACCAGAGGGGTGAAACTCACTAACATGTTGCTTTATTTACAAAACTAGCAAGTAGAGAAAGTTTGCTCAGAAAACAACCCCATCCATGGCAGGGAAGTCATCAAAGCTCCAAAGATCCATCGGGTTTCCACCATCCTGAGATGCATCTCCATTGAGAAAGGCATCAATTGAGGCATCCCAGTTCCCCTCAATAAATGGCATTTGAAAGTACTTCATCTGATTATCCAGAGCCAATAGCTCATCAGACAATCTCTTTGCAGAATTGTCTTCAGTTGGCATAACATTTTCAGAACTTGGTTTAAGCTTCTTCATAGGGTTTGCATCCTCTAGAAACTCATCACCCTCTATTGAAGCTTCAAGAACAGATGATATTTCAGGAGTCTTGACACCCTGTTCTCCCCAGCCAAAGTCAGAACAATCAAAGGAGTTACTTCCCTGGTCTGAATTAAAATACAAGGGGCCTTCAGATTGAGCAAAGGGTTTCAATCCAACATCTACAGAAGCAGGAACAGGGTCCAAATATGCAAACTGATCCATTGGTGGCTTCTCTTCTATGATACCCATGGTTTCATAGTAGTCCTGCTCAGGTTTGTTCAAGTAATTGAAATTCTGGTTGAGATTAGGTTGAATGGGGCTCAAATTTGACTTGGATAGTGGTTTCTGAGAATTTGTCTTAACTGCACGCTTTGAAGAAGTACGCATAGTCTCATCAGGGAAGTTCACCTTTGCTTTCCTACCCCGAATTCTCCGTGCCTCAGCATCATAAGCTCTTGCAGCTTCTTCAGCAGTATTAAAAGTTCCTAGCCAGACTCTAACCCCTTTCCTTGGGTCTCGGATCTCAGCAGCCCATTTACCCCATGGACGCTGTCGAATTCCACGATACTGGTTCTTCCTCTTTCTTTTTGCAGTTTTCTCAGCTTGACCATTGAATTCCACGGATTTTACAGAGCTTGAATCTTCAATAATTGAAAAAGAAAATGTTAACACCTTACAGGTGCATGAACCATAAATAAATGTTATAACCGATGAAAATACTATAAATCATTAGATAACTGTCGCCAGGCAATATAATTTAAGACCTTCGAGTGCAAGAAAATCATGGGAACATATTTGGTAAATATTATCCAGAAAATTATTATATGAGGTATTAATTCTCAAATTCCATTTCCTCCAGACTTTGGTTTCTCCTTTTGGACATAGGAACCATGACCGTAATACATACTAAGATTTCAAATACCAATAGACAAAAGGAAAGTATAAATATAAGAAACAACACAAATTGGTCAGACTGAAACAATAAGAAAAATCATATTGTAAATTTAATTTTTGATATAAATTAAAAGTTAATTTTAACAAATTTGTAGATGAACAAAAAAATTATAAAAAATAAATAAGAAGACACTTTTATAATGATACTAAAAAAATCTAACGGTAGAAAATTTTAAATTAAATTTCCTACTTTAAATTCTAAGAAGAATGAAAGAAAAAAATGACCGAACAAAAAATAATATGATGTACTAAAAAGTGAACAAGATTCCAAAGAACCAAAACATCCATACTACTAAGGGGGAAATATTAATCTCAGCAGACAAACTACAAAATCAGCTGATGTGGGTTTATGGAAAAGCCCACTATTATTACAGATCTCTATTTATTCAAGTTGAAGAAGCTTTAAATTGCTAAGATTTTATGATCTAACAACTATTATTTTTTTCCTGCTATTTTCAGATTACAAGCAAATCTTAAAGGCCAAAGTGAAAATAATTAACTTTCTAAAATAGATAAAGGGTAAAAGATAATGAAATGAAAAGCTTATATACCAGAGATAAAATCTAACAACTGAAAAAAAAAAAAATGAATAATTGACAATTTTTTTGAAAAAAAAAAACGAACTTTTCATAAAATTTTAACTAAAAATACTAACCAATCTATTCAAAAGGCCTAGATCTATCACACAACCAGATAAGCTAGGAATTCAATAATAGAAATATTTAGCTATATAAAGTAAAAATTAAAAATATTTAGTTCCATCAAATAGCTAATGATCTAACTCAATTAAACCTTCAAAATTTTCGAAAATGAAAAATGAAAAATTTAAAATAAAGAAAAAGACTAATTTTGCCCAAAATTACATGCTCATTTCACAAAGAAAAAAAAAGAACCCATTTTTAGAAAAGGCTCCACAAACAAAACCCAAAGAACAAAAAATTGAAAAAAAGGAAGGAAATTAAAATTATTTACCAAGATTGACAGCAGAAGATGGTTTCTTTGTAGCAGAGAAAGCAAAAGGCTTGACATCAGCCATAACAGCATCAACATCATAGTCATCGACATCGGATTCCTCATCCTTAAACTCCTGAAAGTCAGCCTCGAAGTCATCGTCCAAATCAATCACCGGCTTCGAGTACCTTTTAACCGACCCCTTTTTTGACCCGGATTTGTTCAGATCGGGCCACAAGTAATCAGCCGTCAGGCGACGCGACGGCGTCGGGGGGATGAAACCGGAGATAATTGCACCTCCACACATGGTTGTTCGATCAGAATAAGGGACTTCAGTGAAAAGATATTCAGAGATTTGTGGGCAAAATGTGGATTACGAAAAATTACAGAGGTATTCCTTTTGGCTTTTGGTTTCGGTGGTTGGTTGGGTAGTGAAATGAATGACTTAACTTTGTTGGGGCTTACAGTGGGTTGGCGTGATTTTTATCTTCTTGCGGAGGAAATTGTAGTTGTACTGTTTTACTTTTATGCCCTTATTTTGCATTGAAATTACGAATATAGAAATTGGCCTTCCTGGTTGACAATTTTACACCATCCCTACTTTGGTAAAAAAAATAATATAGGTTAATAAATTACTTAATCTTTTGTAATTTGATAATTTAAAATATGATATAATGATGTGTAACAAATATCATATGAAATTAACTAATAAAATACATTATATCCTTTGTCAATGAAATTAGTTAAATTAATAAAATAATTTGACAAAATATAATGTATTTAATTATAATATATATTTTGTGCAACATCCAAATGGAAATTATTGAGTCAATAAGTTAATTAAAGTCTTGATTGTTACAAAAATATAAAATAATTTGTCAAGGTTTTTATATGTCACCTTCCTATGGATTGAAAAATTCTAATGATATCAAAACAAAATACATTTGTAATGATAAGACGAAAACTTCAAAACTTGGAAATCATAAATGGGTAACTTTTACTTTCTTGACAAACGATTCTTTTTCATGTGCATTAATACAGACGAAACTATTGCTAATTAACGAAGAAATGGATTATGACAGACAACATTATAGCCATTTCTTTTGTGCTACCTAACATGTGGTTACCCTTGTTTTTTATTTATAAAAATACCAAAACAATGAGCAACGTCAGTGTAAATTTTATAATGTTAAAAACATTATATTAACAAACAAACACAAAAAATGTGCTTATTTAATATTCGAATTGATATATATCTATATTAATCTTCTAAAGTTCAATACGAGGAATAGTTTTTTTTTATGATTTTGATAACGCATTATAAAAAAACCACAGGATATTTATCAAACATAGGATATCTCACAAATTCTTTATTACTATTATGATTTCTAATGGGGTTAGAGAAAAGCTAATCAACAATTATAATCCACGAAAGCACATGAAGGACAATGTTGTCATCTCCTAGTCAAAGTGGGTTGCAATAGCAAAACTTGCATTTTCCTTGTTTTGTTTCTTTCTTCCTCCAGTCCAAGGGCAGGTAAAATATACGTCGACAGTCAAAACTACACCAATACCTGCAAAGTCAGAGGAAAGAAAAAACTACAACTTTTACTGTATACTATTTGAGAGGCTTTTGGAAACAAAATATAAAATAAAATAAAAGGAATGGGTATTTTTCCATCTGACCCTAAATATTTAATTTTTTGCCAAAGCACCCAATGTTCTCAGGCTTGTGTTTAGTGTTTACCTAATATTGTCGAGAATGAGTTTGTTTTACCTAAAAATCTTTGCTGATTTGCACCTAACCTTTTTTTTTTTTTTTGAATTCACGAGTTTTCCACATTATTCCGTGCCTCCCTCGATTATTTTTTAAGCTACGTTGTATGATTCAAGATGAAGTGTTGGACACATAAATGTATTTTTTTATATAACTTTTTACATTTATTTTGAGAATATCAAAATATATCATGAATAAATATATTAAGAAAAAATCAGGAATTTGTATGCAATATAGATTTTATTTAGTTTTAGTAATTTAAAAATATATTTGATATATAAAATTAGGAAAGAATAAAATAAAATTAGATTATAAATAAAATAAAATAAAATATTTTTATTTTTATTTAATGTATACCAATATTTGGATAAAATAGTTTTATTTATTGATAAAAATAATTTTTTTCAAAATTTATATAATTTAAACTATTATTAATATAATTTTTAAAATATAATAAATCATATATATTTAATTTTATAAATTACAAATAATTTTTTATTTTAAAAAGATTGAATCAATTTATGACATGAAAATAATTAATCTCTCTTATAATTTACTCCATTCCTTTAATTAAAAATCAAATATTATATAAAAAAATTATCATATTATGTTATTCATTATCTTATATAATAAATGTATATAAAATCCCACTTTTAACAACATATTATACAGGCCAATTTCTTTTTTTTTTTTTCCCCATAAATCATGTCAGGTGCTAGCCAGCTGCTTTCCTGACTTTGATTTTGCAAAATTGTAAAATTCTTGAGGAGATATTTTTGTTCATGCAAAAAAGACGCGCAATATGCAATACGTGTTGGAAAATAGTGACATGGAAATGGACGTGGCACAGTCTTCTGGCTGAGACTCAAGATAAACCATCACACCAGGCCTGGAATACTGCCAGCTGCCGACCTCAGCCTTTGTTTGCTCGACTACTCGATCGTCATTTCCAAGCAAAGTTAAATCGCCAAAATTCACTAGACCCATCTTCTTCAATCTCACTGACAAAGTATTCAATTTTATTTTAATTTCAGTAATTAAATTTAATTTTTTATTACCTCAAATATTCAAAAAAATATATTTTTCACTATAATTTTATAATGATTTAATATCAACATTTAAGATTTTAATACTAGGTTTGATATATAAAATTAGTTAAAAAATAAGATATAAATTATCATATCATATATTTGTTATACAATTAAATAAAAAGATTTAATTATTGAAAGAATTAGATATTTTATATCAATAGGATAACTCTATCATTTAAAAAAATAAAAAATTATTTTTAATCTATGAAATTAAATTTATATATCTTATTATATTTTTAAAAATTATATTAATAATTTAAATTATATAAATTTTGATGAAAGATAATTTTAATCAATAACTAAATTATTTTATTTTAATTCTTATACACATCAAATATAAAAAAGATAATATTATTTAATTTAATTATATTTATAATTTTATTTTATTTTATTATATCATAATTTTATATACCAAATATAGCTTAAAATCTACTTAAAATTTTGTGAAGTTTATAAGCTTATAGATGGTTTAAATTTCGTAATAACTAGAAAATTCTTTCCGGCTATGCTTGGGGTTATAATTTTTATTTTAATTAAAATATATAAGTTATTTATGGTTTTACTTAATGGAAAGTATATGTATTAATATGATTTAAAGATTTTGATTTGGATCTTCTCAATTTATTAATAATAATAATAATTTTTCCAAAGAGTTTGTTTGCGTTAAATGTTAAATGTTAGATATTATAATAATTTAGATATTATAATATGAAATCTATAATTTTTTCAACTTATAGAAAACTTTCATTTTATGTTAAATGTTAGATATTATAATATGAATTCTTATGACTTTTGTAAAAAAGAATGATTCTAAATATTCATGATTATTGAACTTGGTGATGATAAGATGAAGAAAGAGAAAATCTTCAATTAACGTGTGCTTCCTTTTAGGGTTTTGAGAAAAAAAAAGAAACGTGTTTTGGAAGAATTGTTTGAAAACATACACCTTTGTTGCCTTTATTTCTTAACTACTTTTTCTTTTTCCTTTTCAAATCATCTTGCTCAATGAATAAGAAAATCTTGACTCCTCACAAATTACACACATGATGAAAATTTTCTTAAGCCTCCTCTGAAGACATGTGATCCTCTTCCATCTCCCAACCCTAGCTAGATTCTCTAATTTAGTGGCCTCAGTTAGGCATTGAGAACATCTTCAATATAATGAGTGATTTGCTTGTCCCCACATGCTATTATTAATTTATTAGTAATTTATCTTACGTGAATTTTGTCTAACTTTATATTGATTTGTTTATTCAACTTATTTATTGGGTTTAAATTAATAAATGAAACGTTATTTTGTTATGATTATAAATGTATTGATTCATATAATGTCATAAAAAATTGAAAGCAAAACACTTAAGTATTTATTCAATTGTTAATGCATGAATACCTGTTCATTTCAATAATAAATATAAATATATTGTATTAAATAGGGATATTCGTTTGGAACAATATATTTGCATAATATAATTTATTGATAAAAAGTTAAAATTTTAATTTTAATGATTAAAGCTTTGTTTGTTTCATGAAAAATAACTTTTTAAAATGATTTTTGTATTTTTATGTATTTATTTGATAAAAACTTGCTAGTCAACGAAAAATTACTTACTAATCAATAGAAAATGAGATAATTTTTTTAAAAATTATTTTATGAATTTGAAAAGAAATGATATTTTATGAAAAAGAGCTATTTATCAGTATAACTATTTAATAATACTTTTGAGTATAATTTTTTTTATAAATAATATTACATTAATAAATAAATAATATTATAATATATTAATAAATAATACTATATTAATAAATCATATATTAATAAATAACAATATAATATATTAATAAAAATATTAAGAAATAATACTATAATATATTAATAAATAATATAATATTAATATAATATATTGATAAATAATATAAAAATAATAAATACTTTTATTTTAAGTATATTTTATATTAACATAATATTTTAATATTAAATATTATTATTAAAATTAATTATTTTTTAATATTAATAATTTTAATAATAAATAATTTTTAATATTTTAATAGTTATATTAATACTATTTGAAAAAAATAGATTTTTTAGAAAGCAACCGAATAACAAAAAATATTTTTTATTAATTTATCCAAATAACATAAAATTTTTTCAAAAATATAAATAATTTTTTAAAATATTTTTAAATTTTTTTATGAAACAAATGGATCAAATTTAAATTTTTATGGTCATAAATATTAAAAAATAAAAATTTTTATGGATCAGATCAAGTTTGATTAACATTTTTAATGATCTATTCAAAACTTGATTCAATCCTTTCATTTAAATTAAATTTAAATAAAAATAATTATTTCATAATAAAATGATTTCAAGAATTAGATAAGACTTGAGTTTAAAAATTCTTATTCTAACACTTCATCCGTGAATTGATCGTTTAAAAGAGTTGGTTTTGGATTTTCTTTCGTCATATAATATATATTTATATGAATAAGACCATTATACTAAACTTTGTCAAATTGGTGAATTGAAAATGGAAGGGTAACTTGGGAAGAGAAAAGCACGAAACTCGAAACTTCACACACAATTTACCGCGGGGGGCCCAACACGAATTGGGGTGATAGAATCAGGAAAAAAATATAGCAGTAGAAAGGTAAAAGAAGGTGAAAGCGTCGGTTCATGCACCACAATCTGCCGTAGATGAGGAACAATAGACAAATGGAAACAAAACGACAAAACAAGAAGAAAAAGTTTTAAGAACAAAACAAAGAAGGACAGAAAAGAAAAGACAAAGGGGACCACAACCAGAAAATGATGGTGGGCTAAAGGCAAGATTTTGAGTTGGGGGTGGGTGTCGCACACGCACAGCCCTGGGCAACGATGTTGCAGATTGTGTTATTTTATTTGTGGTTATTGGTCATTCGTTTTGGAGATGAACATGTTTTTCTTCTCATCCTGCTTCCACGATTTGGAGATAACACGATGAATCTGAAATATTGACTATCATTTTTCTTTTTCTTTTTTTCGACCAACTTGCTTGCTTGCTTACAAATTACAATTATTGGAACCTGCCTGCCTACTATTTGCCTCCAGTTAGCCGGGATTTCTCTGCTTCCTTTTAACTGCCAATTATCTGTCTGTATACATATATGTGAGATAATTTAATTACAATTCACCTGGAAACTAGAGATAGATGAAAGGATCCTACTTACAAATTAATTCTTTTTATGGACAAATACTTACGAATTAATTTAACAATGGAAGAATTTTTAATTTTACACAAAATTCAAAGGCAGATTCATGCTTTAAAATAGAATATTTATGGACATCTTTAAGATTAATTTTGAAGAAAAACTATTTTTTTAATATCTTTAAAATTTTTTATATTTTTTTTCTATAAATTTAATAAATTAATCGGTAAATTTTTTATATTATAAATGAATACATTTTTTAAAAATTTTTTTGAATCTATCATTGATATAATTTGCTCTTATTATGGATTGACTAACTTCAACCCAAAACCAATTGGAAAGGATTTTTTTTTACCTAGTTAATTTATATAATGCATGTAGATAAGTATGACTCCCTCCCACTGTGAATAAGGATAATATTGGGGGTTATAATTCTATCCTAGTGGATCATGGTCGACATTCAAAGTTTTTCTTTTTATATATAAAAAATAAAAATCTACAAAATATCTATCTACTTTTTTAATTTCTTTGAATAATAAAAATCAACAACTTGTAGCTACTTGAGACATTTAATTCAAAGCTTTATTCTACACACTTAATTTTTTTTTATATTATATATGTAATCACCATCATTATTCTCGTATTGAAAGAAGGTAATTAACCCATTATATAAGTACAAGTTGGTTCAATTCTTTATTACTAAGAGACTAATTCGGATTCTCTAACAAAAGAGATTAATTCGGATTAGATTAAAAAAAGAGACTAAATAATTAGGGTTAATCTTTCAAAATGTTGAATGGCCAAGACATCTTCCTCCTAACTTATTTGTCATGATTTGATTAATTATTTTAAGATAATATTTGATATTATTTTTAAGATCATTGTAAAGATTTATTTCACATAGTGATAAAATCATTACGATGATTTGATCACCTGTGATTTTATATTATTATATTTGATAATATATGAAAAAAAAATATAAAATACAAAATATCTAAAATAATTTTATATAAAAAGCAAAAAATTTAATACTTATTGAATTAATAAATTATAAAATAGCTAAATGTTATTTTATATAAAATTATATAATATAAATCAATTTTAATGAAAAATAATTTTTTTTAAAATTATAAAACAAATTTAGTATTTTTATAATTAATAAACATTTATTTGATTGTAATAGAAATCCTTTTTTAAAATAACTTATTAAAGAAATAAAATTTAAAAAATTTTTACCAGCTAGCTTTTTAAGACAATATTAAGTATATCTTTCATTAAGATAAATTAATCAAAAAAATAATATTAAAAATTATTTTCTCATGGTGATAAAAAAATTTTATTCTTTAGGTTGAGAATCATATAATTTTTTGAACTAATGATCTTATTATTTTGATAATTTAAGATCATTATCATGTAAAATTTTTAAATAATTATCAAATAAGATGATATAATTATTAAATGTAAATTACCGTAGCTTTTAGACAAATTATCTCATACTAAATACTCTCTAATAGTAAAAGATGTGATGGACATGATTATTTTATTTCAAATAATTTTGATATAAGTAACCCCAATTAAAAAGTGAAAGAAAGGTAATGTGTCAATTCGATTAGATTAATTTTGAATTAAATTATTTAAAATTAAATTATATATTTTTTATTTTTATTAATCAAATTAAATTTATTAGTTTTAAAAATTTAATCGATCAAATTTAATTATGTTAATTTTTGAATTAATCAAATAATAAAATAAATTTAAGTTGAGTTATATTTTAAACTTCTAATTTCTCATATTTGAACAAATTAAATAAAATATTTAAATATCAAAATATTAAATTAAAAACTTTAACAAATTATAAAACAATAGTCAATCTCATGTATTTTATTAAGTTTATATTTGAGTTTTATTACATTTTGATTAAAATTTTACTTAATTTAATTTTCAAACTGAAAATTCTTTAAAATAAAGTTTTATAATTGATTGAAATTGATTTAAAAATTAATCAAATAATCAAATTAATTCAATTCAACCGATTAATTCAATTATTTTCTAACGGCACACTTCAATTTGGCAAAAGGACTACTAATGTTTATATATTTTAATCATTGATGTTATCGATACATTGAATTAAAATCCAAGTTGGGCAAGTGGGTGTAAAGCTTTGTTCATGAAACCCATACCAGGGTGGTCCTGCTACATAACTGTCTCCTAGGCAAAGACATGAAATTGGGTACTCTGGACCCTTGGAAGATATTTAGGAAACACTGTCATACAGTTTAATCTTACCTAGAATCTACAAGGATAATATTTAGTAAAGATTAATATTACAATGCTGTTAACAATTTAAGTTTGGCTTAATGGTTCTATTTTTTTTTAAGAATATTAAAGTTTTAGATTCTAACTCTCATGTGTACAGATGAAAATATATATAGTATAACATGTTTTTTTTTTTACAAAATATGCCACAGCATGAGAAAAAAAATAAGTTTCAGGAGTTATAGTTTTAATTCTAAATTTATTAGATGTTATCTTTTAAAAGTAATTATATGAATCAATTAAATTAAATTTAAAATTTAATATAACACACCATAAAGCAAAAAAAAAAAAAAATTGTGTGATCTGCAACTTATAATTGATGTGTTGAAACTCTAATAAATTCAATAGATTCTAGGGAACATAAAGCTTTATGAAAAGCAGTTGGGAGATTTGTTGGCTAAATTTTTGTGGGATTAGTTTTGATTTAATCATCATGAATTAAGGGTTTCATAAGCTTTATTCCAATGTAGGTATAGTGTTCTTTTTTTTTTGAAGGAGATCATAGTGTCTAATTATAAGTATGATAATTTTGCTAAAATAAGAATGCAGATAATGCCAAAGTTTGGTATACAGATAACTAGCTAGTGGTGCTACTTAAATTACTAATCAATAATATGTGTTCAATAAATAATTTCGGCTAAGTGGATGATACATGCAATAAAAACATCTTTATTATTATTTTTTGCATCTTGATTTAATGAACACTTAATTAGGTGAACAATTTCTAGCCAAAAAAAAGAAGAAGGTAAATCACTGGCCTTTGTCCTGGATAATGGACCATTTTTGCCATAATTTTTCCTATCTAGAGTTGCATAAATTTATGATATGTTAAAATTAGTAGAAAAAAATAAAAATAAATAGTGTGTTCGAATCCGTACTAAGAGAAGAAACAATCAAAGATACATATTATTTAAATTTGATGATTTGTGTATTTATATTATATAAATTATTAAAATTTATGTATTTATATCATATTTTATATAAAAAATATATATTATAATTTGTGTCGATATGAAAATATAAAATATATAATTTTTATTTTATTAATCTCATATAAAATTATTGTTATAATTTTAAATTATATTATTTTTGTATCTTATTTTTATATCATATTATTGTATTTTATTTTAAATTATCAGATATAATATTATTAATGTATTTCACTAAGATAAATAGGAGCAATTTGTTTCAGTTTTTTGTATAATTTACAATTCGTTTCCTAGTTAAAACTTTGGCCTACTTTTGTAGTAGGTTCTCTATGCTTACTTTTGAATAGATAAATTTCAAGAAAAGGAACAGGGCCGGAGAAAAAAAAGGTATAGTATGAAAATATTTTCATTGGATTAAAATATTAACCCTAGAGCCTTATCTAACAGATATAATTAATTAGTTTAACATTGCCTACACTTTCGGGTGCAAGTAAAGATAAAAATTTCTGACGTGCATGTCCTTTATTTATTTTGATTGTTTCGTACATTTTGTGTTGTAATTCACGAGCCATGACCATGTGGATCAAACAAAAAATGAACAACATAGGGAAACTTTTCCACTTTAATTTCTATAATTCTTCTGAAACAGGACGTAAAGTTAGATGTGAGATTCATTTCTAGGACCACCTGGATTCTTCTCTGAAATGGAGATTTTTTTTTTTTCTGGTTTAATCCTGATTACAAATGTAGAGGAGCTTAGGTATGTTTGATTTCAAAAAAATTCAATTTAGATTTTGAAAATCTATAATATTAATCGATTACGCTATCAACTTTATTGGCCTGTATTTTGTCAAAAAAGTAAAATGTAGTCATTTTCTTTTCAATCTTGATCAAGTTCTTCTTTAATCATAGGCTCTTGCCATCGAAACAGTAGCAACTTGAATGATTAATCTAGTTTTAGAATATGAATTGTACTTGTTTTCTTCAAAGTCTTTATATCGAGCAATGGGAGTCAACATTCAGCAATCAGCACTACTTCGAGGGCGGCTAGTAGCAAAAAGTTGATGTCAACAAGTAACAGCTCTACATACCTAAACAGAGAAAATGGTTATTGCTCGATATAATGCAACTAATCAATGCTATTGATAAAGAGAGTTCCGAAAGTAGAAGTAATATACAGAGGAAACTAGATCGTTCCAGGCCTTTTCATGTGAATTTTTCAACATCTTAATGAAGTCTTACATGACCTGATTCATCATTTCTTCTTTGTTTTTTTTTTGTTTTTTGTTTTCAAAAAGACAAATATGAATGGTGAAAAGATAGCACTTAAGAGAAGATGGCTTAATTAAATAAAGAGTCTTAATCAAAGAGCAAATATCAGAGCATTTGAGGTGTTGAGTGAGAGGATCCTCGGGGCAATTGACTGAGATGTACCCATTTTTTTCGGCTTAAAAGCTGATCCAAAATGATGTCGACAAGAATGGCTTTGTGCAATTCACTTTCTACTTACTAAATTGAAAAATCATTTTCCTTCGCAATCAATGTTAGAAGATGCTTTCATTCGTCTTACTGTTCGGTTCAATATTGGGAAATAGGAATGATGCAGTGCAGGCTATCTGTTATGGGCTTGATTTTACAATATCCAAAGAAGCATTCTAGGCCAGAAACATTCTTAAAATATGTTTCGTCTCGTTCAACCCTTTGCATATAGACCTTGAGCTTTGGATCAAGTTTGTGTCACGGGTTCAGACTTAAGCTTAAACCCATAGACTTCAGGATCTGGGCATCTACTCATCTGACGTTTTAGATCAGTTTGACCGTCATGGTTCACACTTTTATGAGGTATTATCCATTTTTGTCCCTTCGACATTACGATTTATCTTACAAAAGGCGCCTTACAAAAACGATTTTATCCTACAAAAGGTGGCGCCTTACAAGAACAATTTTGTCCTACAAAAGACGCCTTACAAGAAAGAGATGGTCCCTTCGACATTACGATTTATCTTACAAAAGGCGCCTTACAAAAACGATTTTGTCCTACAAAAGGTGGCGCCTCACAAGAACAATTTTGTCCTACAAAAGATGCCTTACAAGAAAGAGATGGTGTGAACCTTTTTATACCTCAGTGACACTCCTTTAATGTTCGATATAAGATTCAATACTCCTCCTTAGATCTATGATATTCTCTCACTCGTGACACCTTCATTACGGAGGATAGCCACCTTGCCTATGGAGGCTAGCCACTCTGTTTACCTCCCTCGAGGTACTTGACATGAATTGAACGATTTAAGGCTAGCTCTGATACCATTTATCATGAGTCGAGATTTAAGCTTCGACCTACGTGACTCTAGGATTTAAGGATTTATTTATACCCTTATGAGTTATTGTCCGTTTTGACCTCTCTGGGCTCATTGTCATATAAAAAGTACCTCATAAAAAAGAGATTGTGTGAATCTTTTTATACTCTAATGACCTTCTTTTTATGTTTGATATGAAATTCAAAACTTTTCTTTAGGTCCATAACACTTGTACATGTTAAATCTATCAGTCATATACACCAAAAATTTGAGCTTTGGCTCAAATGGTCGTGATGTCTCAACCTTAATTCATAGCCCCACATCCTGCTAAGCTTGAGGGTTATCCTCACTGTCTTTAACCATAGCAAACTACAAAAAGAAATAGCCTAACGAAAACAAAAACAAAAAGATTGAGGGAGGAAATTATTTGTGCTATTTGTGGAAAAGAAACAAAAAAGTACTGAAGTTGACGCAAATGAAGCCAAACTAATGACATTGCCGACCTGTTTGATAGGCCTGCCTTCCCTGTTTCTAAGAGGCCTGGTTGTGTTCGGCCATCCTCCAACTATGTGGGCTTTTATATATGAGCTAGACCCAGACTCGAATAAAACGTAGTAAAGTAAAACAAACCCAAGTAAGACCATGAATTAATTTCAACATAAAGTTTGACAAATGCATACAACTCATCTCATACTTTCTTGTTGTTTTGTTCCCAATATATGCAAGCATTGTTGATCAAAACCAAGCTTTTTCTTTTGCCCGCAAATTACTGCTTTTAGCTTCAACATCTAAGCTACACGACGAGTTTATGTTTCCCCTCATAATTTACAATCAAGGAAATGATGACAGAATGTTAGAACAACACCCCCCCCCCCCCCCAAAAAAAAAAAAAAAGAAAAAAGAAAAAAAGAAAACTAATCTGATTTACAACTTTTAAACATGAATAAAATTAGATAAAGAAAAAAGCAGACAGAAACCGTGTTACAATAACCTAAAATTGTAAAGTGACATTTTCCAGCTATGTCGCTTTTGTCGCACGGGTGATGGTATCTTCATTAATGGTTAACATCGATTTTGTTCCATTAGTAGACAGAGATGGACCGGCTTAACTGCATGATTGAAAACGCACTGATTAGGATTGAACTTTATTTATTTCGATAGATAGAGCATTTTAATCAATAATTGATGTATATATACACGTTACATTAATGCAGTTAAACAGGGGTTTTGCTACCAAAATCATTATATGTTGTTATACATGTTATTATAACATATAGATTCAAAAATTTATAGTTAGATTTAACAAACGAATGTAGTCATCACTAATCCCTTTTATTTAGATGTGATTGGTCACCTAAGAAATTTATCCTCTTAAGGAGCTCTTAAGCTTGACTAAAGATCCCTAAAAGAATATAATCGAGTCTACTAATCAAAACAGGATTCGAAAGTTTGGTTACATACAAAAAATGTTATAGCACCCCCACCTGCTCATCCAAATGATGGTACCATATTATTTCAAATTTATCCTAAGGTCTTGTCCTAAGTTTGACTAAAGATCCCTAAAAAAATAAGTTTGGGTCTACTAACTAGAATTGGGTTCATGAGTTCTGTTACATATGAGAAATGTTATAGCACCCTCACATGCCCATCCAAAGGATGGTGTCATAATATTTCAAATTTATCCTAAGGTATTGAGTTTAATGATTTCAAATTTTATGTTAAATATTGAAAATAATTTTTAAAATTCTCTATCAATCTGGTGGAACTCTTAAAAAAATATTTCATCACCTCAAGAGTATTCAAAAATCTCATTTGATATCATGAAGAGGCTCCGTAATCGAAATTTTTTTTGTTAGTTTTATTTTTTTGTTGAAAATATATCTAATTATTCTACCATTTGGGTCAAATTAGAAATATTTTCTTGTTTTGAATTTCTAAATTTTTTCCTCATTTGGGCCTATTTAGAAATTCTTTTTAATTTTTTTTTTGGAAAAAAAATAATATGACAATTATTTTTGTTAAAATTTCATCTAAATTATTCCTCCATTTGGACTAAATTTAGAGAAAATTTCTCACCTAGAGTTTTCTTATGAATTTACTATTTGAAATTCTTAAGAATCTTATCATTGGATAATTATCACATATTTTTAACTAAATTTTATTATTTTGAAAAAAATACAATTACTTGTATTGAAATTTCATCTAAATCATTCCACTATTTGGGTCAAATTTAGAGAAAATTTCTCACTTAAAAATTTTTTAGAAAACTTACCATTTGAAATTTCTAATAATCTCATCCTTTGGTAATTTGTATTTAATTCAAAAAAAATTATATTTTTATATTTTTATGTTTTTTTTTATTTTTTTGTTTGAAAATAAATATTAATTATTGTTATTGAAACTTTATCTAAATTATTCTACCATTTAGGATAAATTTAGATAAAATTTCTCACCTAAGAATTTATAAAAATTTATGATTTGAAATTTCTATAAATTTCCACCATTGGATAATTAATATTTATTTTCAAAATTTTTATTTTTTATTTCATTTTTATTAAATTAAATCATTCAAAAATACTCTTAAAATAAACAAACACATAAATTAAAAAATTAAAATTAAAAATACCAAAAAAATGAAAACGACTCGGCTTACGGCTAGAATCGATTCGACTTGAGGCAGAGAAAACAGCTCAAAAACATGGTTCGGGACTGCACGGCTCGGCTTGGCTCTGCTCCAGGGGATGATTGGCACTCGGGTTAGACGTGAGTTATGATCGGGTCGGGTTGGTCCAAACAAAAACGCACGGATCCTAGAAATTTATTAACGCTTTAAATGACGTTATTTTACAGATGTATAAAAGGTTGAAATCAGTCTTTTTTAGAAGAATTCTCTTCCTCCTTCTTTCTTTCCCCTCTTTTCTCTTCTCTCTCTCTACAAAATTCTAAAATCCGATTGTAACAAAAATGAGCGAATCCTGGGGATTTATTAACGCTTTAAACGACGTCATTTTGCAGAGATATAAAAAGCTAAAATCAATCTTTTTTAGTAGAATTCTCCTCTTCCTTCTTTCTCTTCCCCTCTTTTTTCTCCTCTCTCTCTACAAGATTCTAGAATCCGGTTGAATTTCTATCAAAATCTGGAAAAAGATACCTAAAACTGAAAAATCTCATCAGAAAATTCAAAGTTAGCCGGAAAAGTCACCGAAAAATTGATCGGATTCTGAAATTTTTTCAAAATTTTTCAAAAAAAAAAACCCAAAAATTAAAAAAAAAATCCTAAAAATTCTCAAACTATTTTTGCTCTCTAAAACCTATTTTTTTGCTTATGTTTTCTTCGTATCGTGTATCCTTTTGTTCTGTTCAAGCCTATATTTATACATATTGATCAGAAGAATTTTTTATCAATGTCAATTCCTTTTTTGACTAGGATTCAAGATTATCAATCCTTGAATCTCAGTTCAACCCTACCACCCCAAATTTTCAACAAATTTTCATCATCTTCTAGAAGAAAAAAAAATTATATATAAAAAATTAAAATAAAATTAAGAACAAAGAAACCAAGAAAATAGAAAATAGAAAATAAAAATAAAAATAAAAATAAAAAAGTAAAAAGTAAAATATAAAATTAGGCCAATATGTCCTGACTAGACCCAATTTATTCAAATTGGATCAAATTGGATATCTACACATGCTTTTCTAATTAAACATATGAGTTTGAACGTCTCATTTCTCAAAGAAAAAAGATCAGGCCTAGTTCATTTTCATATATCGGCAAATGCATATGCTTGTTTTGACACTATCGTATACTTCATATGTGATTTTTAATGCTTATATTTTTAATGCGTTTTGTTTTCATTGTTCCAAAACTTCTTTCCAAGAAAAGGATGAGTTTTCTGATGACAGAAATCTTCTCTTTAGTTTAACTGAAAAGATACCTGATAAGTTTAGCAGAGGCACTTTTCAATTTCCTTTGATACTGATTGAAACACGACTACCTACCTACGGTACTGTCAGTTTAGAAGGATGGTTTATATAGCTCAAGGGCTTCTCACTTCTATCTTTAGGAAACAATTACATTTACATCCCACCAAAACCAAGAGACAACCTAAATGCTCAAAACAAACAAAGAAGTTGGCAATTTTACTTGACAAGGCAACCCCACATGATTTTTGTCCTAATCATTGTTATTATTGTGATGCCTTTGCTGTTAAGCAGTCAAATTGCATGCATATATGTGCTTTGACTAGAAGATTACATGACAATAGGCACCAAGTGAGATCTTCCCCAGTTCCCACATGCATTAACTAATGCAGGCAATAGACGAATTGGAAATCAGTTGATAATTCAATGGATCAAAGAAGCAAAAGATTTGGACTTTAAATATGAAAAAAGAGAACTTTTTTCATTATCATTTGACATCTTCTCAACACACAGAATTTCTACAAAACATTCTTGCTTCCTTAATCTTACAGTAAAGATACACTAGACCTGCACTTTTTCCGGTAGCCTGTGCAGATTATACCTTCACCTTGCAATACAAGCCAACTCCACCCTTTCTGATATAGAAAAAGCCAGCACAATCTCATTACACATATAGAGATAATTCTTATAAACCCTATATAATAAGGAGACCAAAATTCCTAAAACCCAAAACCCTAACAAACAATAAGCTACAGAGGTTGCTGCATTGTCACAATTAAGGGACTAGTGACATTGTGCTTCCCATCAGACCACACTATTGAACCACTTTTCATGCTAGTGCTCCCTGGAGAGAGCTTGACTGCCATTGCCTGCACTCGCACAAGGAAATTCAATTTTTGCCCTACCCTTCTAAATACAAGCTGCTCTGGTTCAACTGTCACCACTGTGCCACTTGGCGGCCTGATTGTAACTTTATACACTGAATTTGGGTCCCCAACATTAGTTACTTGCCGAATGAAATGTGTAGACATCTTATGCTTGCCATACTGTTGAAAAACAGCAGAAAATGATGGGTAATTCAGATTTCCAATATGGCCAGCCCTTTTTGCCCCACTGCAATCTGCATTCCTCCTGGTAATCACTTGAATATTGTTATTTGTATAATTCGAATTACACAAGAAATCCACATAATCCATTAAAGTTATATCATAAACCAGCCCAGGATCCATAGCCTTTGTGGGATGAACATGACCAGATCCAAAATCCAAAACAGTAGAAGTATTCCCACTGGATTCATCAAGCATAGTTTCCCCACGATTATCGACCGTATAAGCAGTGGTCATCAGGGCAGATTTAATGGCCGCAGGGCTCCATTCAGGATGAGCTGCCTTCAACAAAGCAGCCAATCCAGAAACATGAGGACAAGCCATTGAAGTGCCTGAAAGAATATTAAACTCTGTCGTTCGCTTATCAGATGGAACCCCAGATGGCCCAACTTTATCAGGCCAGGCAGCGAGAATGTTCAAACCAGGAGCAATCAAGTCGGGCTTCAAAATTTCCGGAGTCTCCGGATTAGGCCCTCGAGCTGAAAATGAAGCCACAACAGGAGCTGGCCGGACCCCTAACCGAGTACCTTTAAAGACAATAGTGGCAGTGGCAGGTGATTTGGATTTAGATGCAGAGTCAATGTACCTCCTAATCTCATCCCCATTTGATGCACCAATAGCAGCAGCTGGCAACACATGGCAATCAGCAACTAACCCTTCCCCATCAAAAACTCCATTAGCCAAAATCATTCCTATCCCTCCAGCCTTTTTCACAACTTCGCCCTTAGCAGCCCTGGAATTAATCCCTCTATCACACAAGACAATTTTACCCTTCACAAAGTCAGGATCCAAAGAACCTTCCAAACACAAAGAAGAAGAATACCCATCACCGCCACCGGTCCCTGCATAAACCAACGGGTACATCCGACCCGGAGACAAACCCGGCCCATTATACACACCGACTCCAGACACAACTTTCCCATTTCCAAGCTTAACATCAGCGGGAAAATCCCTATCAATCGTCCCAGCACCAATCGTAGCCACCCAAGGGGCCACATTAGTAACAGTCAATCCACCAGGACCCCCATTGCCAGCCGAGGCCGACACAAAAATCCCTTTATCAGCAGCACCGAAAGCACCAATGGCGATGGCATCAAGATAATAAGGCACGACAACTCCACCAACACTCAAGGAAATTACATCAACCCCATCAGCAACGGCGGAATCAAAGGCGGCGAGAATATCAGAGTCATAGCAACCAGCATTCCAGCAAACTTTATAAGCAGCCAGTCTTGCTTTAGGTGCCATCCCAGCAGCTACTCCTTTAGCATAACCTAATGTAGAAGCTGGAAACACGTACCTTCCAGCAGCAATGGAAGTAGTGTGGGTCCCATGACCATCCGAATCTCGTGGGGAACGAAACTCCGATGTTTCATTCATTTTGCCGTTTGTTGCTTCGTAACCATTGCAAAAATACCTTGCTCCAATCAGCTTTTTATTACAAGAATTGGAACTGAAATCTTTTGTTGTAACACATTCGCCTTTCCATTTAGAAGGAATAGGCCCTAAGTCACGGTCGTTGAAGCTTTGACGCTCGGGCCAAATGCCCGTGTCGATGACGCCGATAACAAGATCGGATCCAAAGTCGGATTCTTTCAAAAGGCCAGCACTATCGGTGGTTTTGAGGCCTAAGAAGTGAGGAGAGCGCGTGGTCTGCAGGTGCCGGACTTGTTCTGGAATGACAGCGATGATGTGGGGGAGCATTTGGAGCTTGAGGGCTTCAGTGTGGGAAAGCTTAGCAGAGAAGCCATGGAAAACGCTGTCGTAAACATGAAGAACTTGGTTTGGAGTTGAAGGGGAGAGAACAGAGGAAAGGGAAGATTCGTACCAGTGCTTGTGAGTGGTGAAAATGGAAGGCTTGGCATCGTTTTGGACTCTAACGATGAAGGTTTTCTGATCCTCCCTAGAAGCGGAAGAAGCTAAAGAAAATAATGAAAGAAAGAAGAAAAGAAAGAAGCCCATTGGGAGAAAAGACTGGAGCTTTGAAGAGAGAGGTGTTAATGAAAATAGAGAGTGAGTGCAGATGAAAAACTTACATAAAAAGGAGAGAGATTTGAACTGTGTGGCAGCTGTATCCTATCTTGGAGTGGGAGATAAATTGTAATGTAATGTAATGCCACAAGCTCACCAGGCACAGCAGTAAATAAAAAGAAAGAGAAGAGCAGAGTAATGGTGGGTTTTTTTTTTTAAAGAATTTTTTTTCTAAATATTTGAAAGGGATTTCTGTCATTCACATTTGACTCGTTATTTGATTTTTCCTTTTTCTGCTTTTTGTAGGTTGAAAATTCGGAGTGTTTAATTTTTTGTTATTTTCTTTAATTGATTTAAATATTTTAGTCTAGTTTGTCTTACATAATAGCGTACTGTCCTTTTTTTAATTACTTTTTAACTGTTTGTTTTAAAGAGAGGTTGGTGGGATTTTATATTTTTTTTTTTCATTGGAATGGATTTTTATGGATATACATATAGTGATGTTTTAGTACTACAACATTTTATATTTTTGACACTTAGAAAAATTATTCAACATCCTTAAAATTATTAAAAAAGCTTCATGTGAAAAAAAAAATTAAGATCAAATTTATTTGTAGAGATAAAGGTTTGAAATTTGCATTAAAATATAATATTCAATTAATAGTTTGTAAACATAATTAATTTTTATTTATTTATATTTTTTTTTAATTTAAATAAATAATTATGAATAAAATTTTAAATTTTTATTAATTAAATAAACAAATCATGAACATATTAAAATTTGTTTATATTCAATTTGTTTAATTTAAAGACTAATAATTAGTAAATAGATTTTATTTTTATTTATTTGTTAAATTTAATAAATAATTATTAGTAATATTTTAAAATTTATTCATTAAATAAATAAACTATAAATATAATAAAACAAATTCATATTTAACTTTTTTTTAAATATTAGAATTTAAGATAAATAAATTTTTTAATTTCTTAAATTAAGATAAAATATGTTACATCTAATAACATTAGATAATAATTGAAATCATATATTCAAAATAATTTTAATAAACAACTATCAATAATATTTAAAATTAAAATTTATTAATAAAAATAATGAATTTTAACTAATTAAATCAATTATTTGTTAATTATCTAACTCGTTTATCACGTTAAAAGATATTTTACTGTATTGTTGCCTTGTCGGCAAATTTTGACATTCTAAAGTTCATACCCACTGCATCACCTTTTACAATCACTCCGAAGACATCGCAAACCCTTATAATGTCATAATTTTAGATTAACCAATCAATAAAAAATTTCCTTGATTCATGGGTTTCATTTTTTTTTTTCCAAATTTACGAAAAAGTAAAGGAAAAAAAAGAAATAACACGTCAATCGTCCCGTTCGTTTTCTCCATAACTCCACTCTGCAAAATAAATAAATAAATGACAAAAATGCAATGAACAAAAATGTCACTGTTTCATGAAAAATTAATGATGCAACTGTTGCAAATGGTTTGGTCCCACTTGACATGTATCATTTCGATGTTTACACATCTAATTTAATGTCACAATTCATATACTGTACCCATGAATAATAAATATTAACTATATTCTATAATATAAAATATAAATGTTTCGTATAAAACATTATAGCATATTTTAATATTAATATTTTTATTTAAATTTAGACTACATAAAGTGGAATTTTAGTCCGTGACGGTGAGGCAGGCAATATTGTTACATTTCAAACTCAGGATGTTGTTTTCTTTTCCTTCCAATAATTAATTAATTAATTTGTTTTATTAGTATATAATAGTAATTTTTTAAGGATTCATATGCACACGTGTCAAGAACAGAGATATGCTTTGTGAATGTGGTTGGCTGATTCAGCCAGTATATAATACGCACCGGTTAGTAATTTTTTAGATTAAAAAATCAAAATGAGAAAAAAAAAAAAAAACATAGAAACTGGTGCCAGGCAGAAGACAAGTGGGGCAGTGTGAAATGGAGTACTCTTTCCCAAATCCTTCAGCAGTCCCTTTTTCAACAGGGATTTAATTAATTTGCTTTTTTATTGATATTTTTATTACAGCTTTGCTTTTTCTGCTTTACTTTAATTAAAATATACGTATATATATATTGTCTATAGTTTCAACTTTTATAAAGAAATTAATTAAATTCTTTAATTGGATTTTTTGAAAATTTTAAATTAAAAATTGTTAAAGGAAAACTGAACAGTTTAAGTTTAATATCATCTTTGTTAAAATTTATTATTGAAATTGGTCGATTAAATATATGTAAATTCACGTAATTTTAACAAGCTTTTATTTTATACCAGTATTTTGTTAGAAAATACATATCAAAACAAATGAAGATAATTTTTTTATCACTATTACGCACAAAATAATTGAATTAGGTCTAATTATGAATTTGTCACTAATTTTTTTTATGAAATTACAAATGCAAGATAATTTTCTTATTAAGGTCTTTGAAGTTGTTTCCGTATTTTAATTCCTCATTTAGGTGTTTTTTTTTATTTTATTTTTTCAGTGCTTGTACTGTAAAGTCTGTTCTCTCTATGGTAGTCTTTATTAGATTCTCACATTTTGATTACTTAATAAATATTTTGGCTTAAAAAAAATTTAACATTTATATATTAAATTATTAAATTAAATCAAACAAACAAATAAACAAATAAACTAATACATAAATGATCAAATTCCAACAAACTCACACTAGACATAAATTTTGAAATCACAAAAATTCGAGTCTCTTCCTTGCCTTTAATCAAGACGTCATTGTCAATTTATCACTAATTATTAATACAGAAAGATGATAAATTCCAATAAATAACATGATTGAATAGAGCGAATTCATGACCAAGTTCATTACTCCAAGATGCATTTTGTCATTTAGAAGTTTTTTATCCTCAAATTTCAATTGGCTATTACTCATGTGATAAATAAAAAATATTTAAAGTTTTTTTTTTTTTTTAATGTAAAGAAAGTTAGACAGAGTAGTAGCGATACATATATATATATATATATATATATATATTTTGCTTAACTTGCCTAAGCTATTGTTTATAGATATAGGGGAGCAGTTGTAATTAAGTTCATGTGACCCTTATTGCCTTCCCTGCTTGTTGCTAAAGAGTCATGCATACATAAGCAAATTACTTATTCTCACTTTGTGATACTGTCAAGAATGTGAACCCTTTGGACTAAAAAATATATGTATAAGAAACTTACTATACATAACGATGTCCTCTTCTGTTCTCCATTTATATTTTTGAACAATTTCACTATTGAAAAACATTTTATAACCAAGATCAGACCACCTTGTCGAATTATATATTTATTCTAATTCTCCCATAAAGTTAATTCGATCAATTTTTTTTACATAAAAAGTCATAATTTAAGAATAAAAAATAAATTATAAGAGTTTTAATCAAATTTTAAATTTATTAAATAATATTTTTTAATAAAAATGATTATATAAATCAATTAAATTAAAATTTAAAATCATTTCATTTTGTTTAATAATTTATTCTCCCCAAAAAACTTTTTTTTTTTTTTTTTGACTTTGAGCTAGCTGGGATGGAATTGAAAAGCAGCGCATGGGGAGGACAGGTTGTGAAATGATGAATGTGGAATTATTGGTATTGAGAGAGGGGCTAAAATGGAGGCGTGGGTCCATGGCTGTAGAAACTAAAACTACAAATAAACGATGCAATCATCAATTTTTCCTTTGTATTATTATAAGCCCATGGATGACCTTGGGGTAAAATGTCGCCCTTTTCAGTTACACATTATGCAAATCTCAACAACCCATGCAAATGGTGGGGACTCTCCTTCTCTATCTGCAGACGACAAACTTTACGTTTCAGATTTTCTAGTTTGAATTTGAAACATATAATGCCATTCCTCTTGTTGCCCACTCTCTCTCAATCCTCTCTTACCTTCCCACAAGGGTCAAGTGAAAAATAAAAAAAAAAAAAAAATTTTGTTATATTAATAGGATAAAATTTTAATATAAATAAAAAAAAAATTTAGCTCGAAACTAAATTTTTTATGTTCCCTCAAACATAAGGCTAGAGAACGAAAAATAAATTAGTTGACTCATGGTGTGGTGCAGTAGATACATCGTCCTTCCAAACATATTTTAACAAATTCACAATAAAAAATGAATTTTTATATATTCTTTCGTATAAAAATTAATCCCTGATTCTTGGAATTAAAAGTTCACTGTTCTAATAATAGATCACAACAAAATTAGTTCTTATATATTTACAAAGCTCAACGGTTGCATTTGCACAAGTTTGCAATAAGTTTAGTCTTTTAATAAAGGTTATTTGATAAGACAAATCAAGTTGTTAATCATTTTAATTATGTCTTTAATTTGATTTTCTTAAAAGGATATTTAGCTAGTTTGATTAAGAAAATGGTGCAACAAAAGGTTTCATCTTGCCATAAAAAAAAAAAAAAACAAAAACAAAACAAAACATAGCAAAGCCTATAGGGCAAGGGATCGATGAGACATCGAGGCCCCAATGAAACTGTAAAACAATATTTGAAAAAGAATGGAGGGACTTACTGGGAGGTTGAGAAGTGGGGTTTGGTACAGATCACATGCAATTATTAGAAGTTCCATCATTATTAGAACTAAAGAAAGAGAGGAATGGACCTCAAAGGGTTTGGTTTTGAATCAAAGCAACTAAAGGCTTTCTTATGTTTGACAAATCTTCTTTTACTAAAACCCTTTTCCTTTTTTTTTTTTTTTTTGCATGGTCTTATCTCTAAATCTTAATCTTGAAAGGAAGTGTTATTTTAGACTTTAAAGCAGGTTTGAAAAGGATAAAAGTTGTATGCAGTACACAAAGAAGGTTCTTGCATCTTCTATGCCAATGGTCGTATTCTTTTGCTTCAATTATTGTCACCCAATCCTTACTATTTACTTTGGCTAAGCACTAGGTTTTGGAAAGTGATGGCAAAGTAATAACATATATGGCATATCAAAGCAAAGGGATTAAAGTTGAGTTCATCATCATGCTCTTTTGCACGTAACTGCCGACACCTACACGTGTTAGTTCTTTTGGTGAGGGGTGTTTCTTTTTCTTTTTATTTAGGATTGATTTTTATAGTTTGAAAATAAAATCAAGGGACACTTTTTGACTGAATTAGAAAAAATGTATATCTATAGGTAATTACCAACTTAATCAACCATTAAAAGGATTAATTGTTCATCATCTGCATGATGATAGCATGTTATACTTCATTAGAAATACAGCAAGAATTATGATTTCAATCTGTACAAAGCTTCATCCCATGATTTTTAATGATTCTATCAAAAAGTTTTGTGGCAGAACATTGCAGAAATGCTGAAATTGTTGAAGACTCTCCTCTTTTTCAGTAGCCAGGCTACAACTTTGGCAACAAAATGTATTATTGCAATAGTTATTTATAAATACCCATCATTAATACTAAGTGTCCCCCCAAAATATAATGTTTATAGTATTAATTAAAGGTCTCTTATAAAACCCATCGGGGACCATCCAATTGGCAGGAAAATACTATGTTATAGGTCCTTTTTTTTTTGGCCAGAATACTATATTGTAGGTATAATCGTGTTGTTTATCAGTCCATTCCTCATTTTGCTTAGGCCAGCTCGGTTAAAATTTGACAAAAGTTGGTTTTTCATAGGTATAGGTGATCATCGCTTTGGCTCCTTTAACTTGAATTAATGGTACATTTTTAATCAGCAAGTACTATACGCTATCAACAGCTAAATAATTAAAATTGATCTAGAAGAGCATCTAATGATGAAATTAGAAGTCTGAAGGCAGATTAATTATTCCTTCTGAAACAGGCTTTTGTCCCAAATTTAACAAAATTTTATTAGAATACTTGATTAGTAGTATTAAAAGGTTATTGCATTGAATGTTTCATGAGAAATTGATTAAAAATTGGAAAAATTTGGCCCCATGGCCATGGCTGAAGAGACAGCACATTGCACTAATAGTGGTCAAAGGGTCATTTTGAATTTATATTCAAAGAAAATGCAATGGATGGCATTGGTGACCCATATGTTTTCCCCCCTTTTTTTCTCTTTATTTTATTACTTGTACGTGCATATATGGGTATAAAGATTTTAAATATATAGACAAAAATGTATGTGGAAAAGAGAGTTGGGAATTTAAATGTTTTGCTTAATAATAAATTTACGTATTTTTCGGTTCAAATAATCCAATTAGGATATCTTTTTTCAAATTAAACTAAAAAAAAAAAAGATATTTGGTGTTTTTATATTTTTTTCTTGAAAAAAAAGTGGGCTAAAGCATGAAATAATAAAATTTGGAGAGGAATTCTACTTAAAAGAAGCCATTGGGAGGACTGATTCTTGTCCCTTGATACTTGCATTTTGCAGGGCTTAATTTTTTACTGATCAGAAAGAAGCCTGGAGGGCTGGATGTCATTCAAAAGGCAAAGCCCACTGATTAATGATAGCTAGCCCAAGATAGTTAGAGTAATTTTTTCTTTTTGAGATTCATGAAAAACCATGGAGTCCAATTTTTGGCCCAATTTCAAATACAAGTCAACCGTTTTTTTTTTTTTTTTTGTGACGAAAGGTTGTTTATTCCGATCACAGCCGCCGCAGAAACAAGCTAAAATATTGCTTCTTTTTGTTCAACCTAGCTTGTTAGTTCAAATATATAAACCCAAGCAGCCTTTCTTTAAGCCCTAGAGATACCTCGGTGTTGTAGTAATTTTCTGTCTTCAATTGGTTCTGTTTTCTTGCCATGGATGATTATGCGACATCAAACACAACAGAGGCGAAGAAAACAAGAACCAGCCGAGGTCGTCAACGAATTGAAATCAAGAAACTGGAAGACAAAAGCAACGCCAAGTCACTTTCTCCAAACGTAGAAGAGGGTTGTTCAATAAAGCTATAGAGCTCTCGACATTGTGTGGAGCAGAAGTTGGTATCCTCATACTATCAAAATCTGGACGAGTTTACACCACCGCCAATAGTGTGGATGTTGTTCTTGATCGATTTCTTGGCGGCTCATCTGATGGTAGTGATTCGTTGCCAAAGCAGAAAGAAGTTGACGAAGAAGACATTAATGCTGGGTTTTGGTTGGATGATCAGTGGATCGAGAACTTGGGTCCCGTGTAGCTCGTGGAATATGCGCTGGCCATTAAGGACTTTAGGAAAACAGCAGCGGATAGACTGGAGGAGCTGAGCATCCAAACTCTAGTTATTTACGGCCATGGGTTACTGATGAGGAAGTGAATAAGGGAGGATTTGTACACCAATTCATGGTTGAGGGAAAATCTAGCAATGCCACTCCTGATCGTGGATTATGTTAATTTCTCCTGTATAATCTTTTAGGAGGAAAATTCTGAGAGCCAAAAGAAGTCGATTCGATGACAATAACGCTTGTTTTATTTATAATTATTATTATTTTGGCTCTTGGGCAGGGTTTTATTTGAATTTCTATTGTACTACAGTACTAGTGTTGCAATCTCATACTTCACCAGGAACAATTGAATGACAAAATTGTGGTTCTAAAGCACCATTACAGTTTTAAGTCAGGGCATTTAACCATTGATGTATTTTCCTGTAATTTTGCTGTTACATATTGGCTAAAGAATGCAGAAAAACTGGGTGCAGGTTATACCGATCAAGAAGACAGTCTAGAAGAGATGACTGAGGACACTAAAGCATCTTGCAACTGTAACTCTGGTGCATTTTTCTTATCTGATATTGAAAATACTTCTTGATCGTCATGTATGGCTGAGAAATAGAAATCATCAACCAAGAAAATGTTGTCATTGTTTGTTATCACCACCATCTTTTCTACTTCGGTTGAGACGATGGGAAGCATTCTTTAATTGTAATCTGCATCCAATTTTATTTGCATAAGCCCACATCTAGTCCAACGAAGGTGTTGATTAGTCACAAACATTTGTATTCTTTTGATAATAATACAACAAATTCTAAATTAATTACAATTGTCTAACCATTTTATCTCTGTTGTGCTCTTTTCTCTCACTAACTAATTTGTAGGTTTTTTTTTTTTTTTCCTGTTTTAATGAAAGGGCTGAAGGGGTGTCCACCAATTTCTTGTCAATAAATTATTGAGAGCAAATTTGTCAATATTTACAACTGTTAGGTTACATAATTTTGTTCATGTAGTAAAAAATTAAATCAATTAATAAATATATGTACAATTAAATGCAAATGTAATGTTCTACTATATATTCAAGATATTCTTTTAATTAAATATATGAAAACACCATGCAATACTTTGTCCAATCTCTTCCTTTTTTAATATTATTTTTCTTCAACTTTTTTTTTTTTCATTTAACACGTACAAGATATAATTAATAAGAACAAAGAAAGAGAAAAGAACTGAAATCCAAAATGTTCACCCAGCATTGGACTAGTAATTTTCTCAAAGTTGTTTTTGGTTATGTTGGCATATGAGATTTTCATCAGAATTTGACTTAATTTACCATAAAAAAGCATATTTTACTTTTGCAACCATTGATTTTAGAACACTTTTTTTAATGTAGAATCCAAGAGTAATGGCTCAACAATTTACTACTAGGAAATGAATTGAATTGATTGAATGGCATGCAACTAATTGAGAGACAATGACAAGTTACATCTGACAAATGAAAGTGATGACTATTTAACCACAAAGGAAAATGCCAAGATAGCATCATCTATGGACATTTCATAATGCGGCCATATGATATCTCAAAAAACACTCTAAAATCCATGGAACTTTCTTCCCTCATAGATATTTTATGTCAAAATCAAAGTATATTGACAGTGCGTGCAAAAAAGCAAAATATCTAGTGGAATGTAGCCCCAATAAACATTGTTAATGCTGCATCCAGAAAGACACGTTATTGGCCATTATCGGCTTTTATTGTTGTAGACAAAAAAAAAAACCAAGAGATGATTTTGATCATTTGTATATATGTACTGTAATTATTTTATTTTTAATGTGTAAAATATTAAAATTATATATCATAATAGAATTATATTGACATATCAAATATAAAATATATATATTTATTTATTTTTAATCAAATTTATATATAAATTTTATCAAAATTTTAAATTATGTTGCTTTCATGTCTTTTTTTATATCATTTTCATATATATCATCATATCATATTTAACAAAAGGATAGTGGTAGGAAAGAATGAAAAGGGTTGCTTATCTTAAAAAGTTTGATGAAAAAAGACAATAACTTACAATTATATTTATCCATTCTTGTCTATAACGACATGTCACAAAAATATCCCAGCTACCATCACTTCTTCATTCACTTTACATCTTTAATCAATTATCTTCTCCAATTCCTCATCTCAAAAAAAAAAAAAGTTGCGTGATCACTCTTTTTTCTTCTCTTTTATGGAGAAGAATTATCCAAATTAATAACTAAAACCGAGTACACCCTAGTTATCAACTTATATATGTATGAACTTATGGTTATGAGACTATTGCCCAATGGTTTTGGTTTTGATGAGGCGATTTGTTTCTCCCGCGGAGATCCTCTAGGAGGAGACGGGTCTCTCGTCGGCCGGAGGTGGCGCTACAATTTCTACAAGATGCTATCATTTGTTTTGTAGACGGTTCAAGTTCCCTCATTTCATCCAAAACAATTTGCCTGTCCCTGCACTGTATGCTGCAAAAGCCTTGGTCACCCCTGCAATCACATAATTTTTATCAGAATTCAGCATATATATTCACACCTTTCTATATATGTTGTAAAGGCCCCAAAAATTTTGGAAAATCCCCCCCAAAAAAATTTCTATAACAAAAAATATACAATATGGTATGAAATTATTTGTTACCTGTACATGTAAACTTCTTTATCTAGGCTTAAGTTCTTGTGGCATAGATGACATGACTTGAGAAAGCAAGATTGATCAGCTGGCAACCGGCTGGAATTGCCATGATGCTTTCTAGAGGTGGGAAGGCTGATTTTCAATGCAGGTTTAACAACAACAACATTAGATTTTCCCCGTGGAATTTGTGTAAGGATTCTCAACCCAACAGCAACTGATGAGCTCTTGTCAGAGCTTGCACAAATTGGGTTTTTCTTGCCATCTTCACTGCCTCCTTCTAGCTTGAAATGGCTCTTAAGTTTCATAATCATCGCTGTTTCAGTAAGTAGAGAGAGAGAAAGAGAGACAAGAAGATGAGAGGAAAATTTGTGGGAATGGAGAGATTTCAGAAGTGGAGTGATGGTTATTTATATCCACCTTTTTTTTTACCATATTAGAATAAATACAAATCATGCTATGGTAAAAAAATGTGGGGACATGTTTATATTTTTTCATATGTTCGTATATTTTGGTGTTACAGAAACGTGAGATTATACTGTTACCGCGTTTGGCATTTTGCATTTTGCACCAAAGTGATTGATTATCAACAGAGCAATTGACAGCTTTTTTCAGCCATTTTAAAGTGCATTTGGCCCACCAAGAATAAGACCTTTTGCCAAACATGAGAAACGTGTTCAAATAAATAATTTAATTCCTTTTTTTTTTTTTGTTTGTTTTAGTAATTCATCTTTTTTGGGAATATGATCACGTTCTTTTAAAAATAATTTTTTAAAATTAAAATTAAAATATGTCACAGGTCTATTGATTCTTTTTTTTGGTAAAATTAGTATCCTTACAAAAGAGAAGTGAGATGATCAGGATCAAACCTACACCTACATAACTTTCAATCTATTTTTTAATCACTAAGTTAAGGGAGAAAAGTCGGGTCTATTGTCCTTTTAAAGATTAGAAAGCCTTACTTAAATTATTACTCCTAAGATTTAATTAAGATTTTCTATAAGAATATAAAGAAATCAACAAGCCCAATATGCTATTCAAATGGAAGCATAACATTTAAAATAATTAAATTATAGTAATTAATTATCAAAATTTAAAATTTTGTATGATTATTAAAATATTATGTCAAATGCACTTAAATTTTTATTTTTTATTTTTTATTTGCTACATTTTAATAAATTTATTATTACTATTCACATTGGTAAGATTCACCGTAAATTATAAAAGTTATATTTGTGAATGACGACCAAAATTGTATTAAAAATTAATGAAAAATATAAATCGATCAAAGAGTTAAACTGACACACTTATAAATGATAAATCTTTACAAAATTTTTTATTGTGATTGAATAATTATAAAATTATAATAAAAAATTTTATCATCCAGCACTCTTGTATAAATTTGCTAAACTTAACAAAAACATGTTCCTTGTTGTTTTGGTTGTGTGAGATAACGTATATATCAAGTATCCTCAATAGTCAGTTATATATGCTTCTTTTGCTATATTTTATTGCATGGCATGTTTTGTCAAAGTAAAAAAATAATAATTAATGCCTAAACACGTAGTTAGCATGCTAATTGCTTGTGTTTTTTGTTATAATTAATTAAGTTCCTCTAGTTAATTATGTATATACAAAAGGAAATATTCGTCATATTTGATATGATTATCCCATAATGTGAAACGAATATAATAAGATAATCACAGTAACTGAAAACTAGGGGGTTCATATTTTAGTCCCATGATTTTTTTAATTTCATAGATAATATTTAAAACTAAAATAAGATATTCTTCAAAGGAGAAAATTGAAATAAGATAATAAAAGTTTAATGGGAAAATTATGTCCATAATACCTTTTTTAGTTATATTTTTCTAAAATGTTTGTACGCATTTCAAGTTTGGAAAACAACAGAAAAACAAAGTATATGTAGTGAATTGTGATTTATGATCATTGCCAACCAAAAGAAAGGGTTTTGTGGGCGTGGACCCCTGCCAGCTCTCTTTTGTCGCCACCGTCCATGATAGATGGCATAAATGAATCAAAGTTAATAATGCACATATATGAATGTGTTAGATTGATTAAGGATTGGGTTATTTGAACAAGATTTGAAAAAAATTAAAATTTATTAAATGAGTTTTAATATAATTTTTAGATTTATTTAACTTTTGAAATAAATTTTGAATAAAAAATTAAAATTCGACCTAACTTGATTCAGAATAAAATATATATAATTAAAATATTATAATTATGTAAATATATATCTGAATTTTTAATTAATATTTTATTTTTTAAAAATAATTTTTTATTTTTTTATTATATAAATTGGGCTTGATAGATGAATTTGAAATTTAGGTTTTTCACTTGAGCCAAATTTGAAAAAAATTTCAAGTCTAAAATATCGAATTAGGTCGACTTAAGCAAATATATCAATTATTAATATCAAATATTAATCCGATCTAACTTGACTTAATCCAGCTCATAAATACTTTTAAAATGCACACATAATAGATCTATCCATGATTGATTCTAAACAAGATTTTAAAAAAATTTTAAATTTGTCCACTCCAAAATATAAATTTTATTTTGCTATCCAGATCCAATTTATTTTTAAAGAACTTTATTTAGAATCGTTCAAATTTTAACATTTTCAAATAAAAAATAAAAAAAAATTTTATAATAAATATTAACTACGATAAAATAAATAATCAATAAAATAAATTTTTAAAAAATATTTTGTTAATTTAATTTGGTGTTTGAATGTAATTAATATATATAAGTATAAGGTATTAGTGTATATAGATATATTATTTTATTATCTATTTATTTTTATGTAATATAAATATAAATAAATTTTATATAATAATTATTTGAATCGAGTCGAGCCAAGGCCTTAAACTTAATGTCCAAAGCCCAATTCATTTTTCAAACAAGCTAAAAATCTAAATCGAATCTCATTTAATGGGCTTAAAATTTATCTCTAAATACTACTAATTTTTGGATAAACTTTAAAGATCTTACAATAACTCAATCCTTGAAATTATCTAATCTACTTTGAAATAAACAAATATATATATATATATATATATATATTTGAGAAAGATCCATTCATATATAATAATGCAATTTTATGGTATTGTATTAATGTACACAAATCATATAGGAAAGGAAATTGGCCCAACTTTCTTCATCAAATATTGATAACTATTGTAAATTATGGTTATTGTTATTAGACATCTCCAATTACTTATCTTAATATTAATTATATCTTTCTAAATTCCTTATCTTTTTAATTTGTATAAGTTGTTTTCCTTTTCATTTTTTGTATTTAAATGTGTTAAATATTTAATTTAAAATCATTTGAAAAAAAAAAAAGAAATAATATCTTTGACGAGCTAAAACCTTCGTATTAAAGGTCTTCAATTCAAATATTGAGACAAAAAATATAAAGTTTATGAAATATATAAAAGGAGTCATGTCTCGTTCTATAGTTCAATATCACACGTAAAAAAAAAAAATGAAGGTCGAAGGAATAATAAAGGGGTATTAGTTAAAAAATAATAAATTAAATAAATTAATATAAAATTAAGCTAAATACATTCATGACATGAGACTCGAACTTAAGAATGTGATATTTTCAAAACAATTTTTTTTTGCCATCAAGACAAGGTCTTATTAAAGAAATTAGGCTAATCTATTTCATCTATACTAACCATATATAAGTCAGGCAAGCTAGTTAATTATTAATTAAGCATAATTAATCTTACTTATTTCTTTTTTTTTTGGCTAAACAGCTTAATTAATGTAATTATATGCAATGTAAATAAATCAATATTTTGGGAAAATATCTTATGTTTTAAATATCAATAAATATCAATATTTTCTCATGCTTTGTACTCTGATTTTCATCAAGATAATTGAATGAGCTCTCTTTGTTTTTTTTTTTTCTAAAAAAATCAATAAATTCCTTTTCATCTTTGAATGAGCTTTCGATCCCAACTTTTGTTAAATTTTCTTCCAAGTAACATCAGTATTGGTCCTGGGCAGAAACCAAAGAATCATTGGTGAAAATGGGACAAAATACTTTTATTGATATTTGATTCTAAATGGCAATTTTCAGTGCATAATCGCTGGCTGGACAATAAACAACGGTTGTGCTTTGCTTACTTTTCGAAATGTCAACGGGTAGAATATAAAATGGATAGAGTATTTTTGTCTTTATTTTTAAATTTTTATATTATATTTATTTTTATATTTATATTTAATAAATATTTTAAATTTATTTTCATTCTTGCAAATAATTATAGACAATTTTTATATTCGTAACTTTAAAAAAAATAAAAATTATTTTTTTTTACTTTTTAAAAACTTTTTTATCTTATATATTTATGTAATATTTTAATAAATATATTAATATATAATTTAAATAGAAATATATTAATTATAATTAATTTAAAATAATAATTTATATTATTTATTAACAAATATATTTATTATATATATATTTATATATATGTAAAGCATGAATATGGATACAAGGCAAGTGCATGTTGTATTCTCTATCCTCGATCTAATGTTGAAAAAAATTTTAAAATTATATTTATCTTTGCAATGTAATATTAATTTCTTTTCGATTAATAATTTTAATTTTCATTGAAAATACGTAAAATTGATATTTTTAACTAATCTTAAATTTTTTTAAAATAAAATTTTAAATTTAAAAATTAAAACTTTACAAATAATAAAATTTAAATCTCATTCTTCCTATAATTATATTTTAAGAATAATGGTTAAGTTAAAACATGATTTGCCTACTCATATCTTTGATTATCGATATTAGAGGTAGAAATGATACATTAGTACTCGTAAGTTGTTTGGATTCGATTTAAATAAAACTCGAATTTGGTTCGATTATTATCGAGTCGAGCTCGAGCTTAAACAGTTCGACTCATCGATCGAGTCAAGTTCGAATATTCTAATAATTTACGAGCCTAATCGAACTTTTATAGTTAAAATTTTTTTATTTTAATTAATAAAATATCTCAAATTCGAGCACAAATAATCAAGTTCTTGTCGAGTATAAGAATCGAACTTATTTTTACATATTTTCGAGCTTAATCGAGCGAGTTCAAGTAGTTCGAATTCGATCACAAATCGAACGTAAATTAAAAAAATGAAACTTAATTGAATTCGAATCGAGTATTGAGCTGTGGGTTGAGAGTCGAGCTCGAATTCAAACTTTTTAATATATCAATTTGATTCAATTAAACCTCTAATCAGTATAATCTATTATCAAAATTGGTAATCTTGGATTCAGATTTATGAATGTTGAGTAGATTTTTTTTTTTGTTTTTTTAATTTATTGCGAGATTCTTTACTTCAACTCCGAGATATATCTTAAAATTCAACCAATCCAATCTACAGTTAAACGAGAAAAACAAATACCATAATAATAACTCCTACGAGCTAATTGAGGTTTATAAGTCAAAATTAAAAATTTTCTTCTCACATTAAACATCAATATTCATGGAGGGTTTAAGACAAAATTTTTCAGATGTTCTTATTCCTTACAAAATTATATACATGTGGTAGCTAGTTGGAGAAAAAGACGAAGCATAGATGGAAAATAAGAGATGCCTGTTTTCCAGTTTCATATATTTTATATGTTGGGTTTTGCTGTTATGGGCAAATGGTATCAATGACTTTTGCAATTTGCATTAGGAATAATTAATATATTCTTTTCTTGTGTTATATGATTAATGTATTCTAAGTAAAGCATGAGTCTAATTAGCTTTCTGAATAATTTTAAATACTTACATTTTTCCATGAATAAGATTTTATTCTTGAAAATCTATATATTCTCATTCACCTTCATATATATATATATGTTTAATAATTGATTTCAATAAATTTAAAAAATAAAATTAAATCATTTTATTTATTTTTATTTATTTCTTTTATCTCTTAAATTTATTAAAATTAAGAATTAAAAAACTATATAAAACTTTAAAAAAGTTTCGTTATATAAATTGATACTTTCTAATATTATATATTTATTTATTTATATAAAAGGTAAAATTTTATGATCACAAAACCATGCCTTACTTAACACAATTATTTTGCTGATGCAATGCATGTGATGTAAATTAAGGGATGAATCATATTTAGATACAGGAAATGAAATTAAGTGAATGTCAATCTTCCAAGTTCCAATCCAAACAATTGTTCTCCAATTACTTTATTTTTTTGTTCTTTTTTCGTCCCTCTCCAATTTGTATGTATTAAAAAAGAAATGTGAAGAATATTAAACAGAATGATTGAGGAGACCAAAGGAGCAGGAATTTTCACTAGTATTTTAAGTCAATCAGTCACCCTCTGAAGGCAAGTTTTTATAGCTTTTTGTTTTTCCCACAAAATTCCATTTCACATTTGTCAATTAGGTAAACAAAGATGCTTTATTTCTCAATTCAAAAATATCATTGATAAAATTAAAATCGATGATTTTTTTAATTTTTTTATCTTTTTATAGATTGAAATTTAAATTCGAAACTTTTAATTTTAAAACAAATCACTTATTGGTAGCTCTTTTTTTTTTTTTTTAATTTTCACTTATAAATATTATCATTAAGTTATTAATCAGTGAAAAAATGAAAAAAAAAAAAAAACTTGAAAATCTAGATTCCTACTTGATTATAAACTAATTGTTTTCCCAACCTTATCTGGATTCTCCATATTATCTTTCTGTGCAAAAAAGGAGTCACTACTATTCTCGAATTCTATTTTACAACAACAACAACAACCAAGGCCTAGGTTAGCAGCGCTTATAAATAATGTGTTTTTCTGCCTTCGAACTCTAAAAAAAGAAACCTAGTTTTTCCATTTTCCTCTGTATCTCAAATTCCATTCATTATTCTAAACAAAAAAAAATGGCTCGGGTTCCCATGAAGAGCTTTCAGCTACTCGGGTTACCTTTAGTTTATTATATTTAGTTCCTTTTTGTGTTTCTCTCTTACCATTTGTCCTAGGTTTATATGTTTGAAGTTTAGTTTTTTTTTTTTATTTGGTTTTTGATATGATGAACGATCATGGATTATTTTTGTGATTTTGTAGACGATCATACGCAGTAGCAGCGGAGAAGATGAAAGTGCCAACCGTGGCATCGGTTATGAGGAAGAGAACAGATTTGAAGGCAGAATTAGTTTCAGCAGAAGAGCAGAAGGAGACGTTCTGGATGAGAGATCCGAAGACCGGCAACTGGATTCCAGAGAATCATTTTGGCGACATTGATGTTGCTGAGCTGAGGGAGAAACTTCTTTCCAAAAAAATAAATAAGAAGTAGAGAAATATAAACCAAGTCAACGACTTTACTCGAATAGGAATTGACCTGCAAAGACTTATTATAAGCCGAAGCTTTGGCTGATAATAATGTTAATTAGAGCTCTTGCTGATTTCTGTTACCATCGACTGAATAAATTTACTTGCGTTCCCGCTGTCCATGGTTCTAGTTTTGCAATGCAATTAAGCGTCTTGTTTGCTATGGTAAATTTGCATAAGACAGTTTCCTTTCATTCCAATTTGATTGATTTTTTTACAAATTGGTTAAAAACAAGACAAACATTAATCTAATGGAATATAAATTTTTCCAATCACAGTTTATGCACAAACCAAACCATGTTATGGATACCTAAGTAAATATGTCAAATTTTAAACATAAGAGCATTAAAAAAAAAAAAAAACTGACACCATTTAAATTTTTTTAAAAGTTTTACATAAATTTGACAAAAACTAAAAAAAATGTATTTGATTCGACATGAATCTCTAGCTAAAAGAATATACTACAATGAGGTGTGACAAGTTTCATAACAAATTCAAATTTTATTAATGCTTCACGACATTTTGGTAAAAACACAATCCACTAACATATGACCAGAAATGAATTTTAAAGCAGTAAATACAAAATTATCACTTAAAAGATATAAAGCAGTCTATAAATAAATCCTAAAAAGTACGTTGTGACAAGCTTCATCTGCGAAATTCTTGAACAAAATTACATTCAAGCGCCACTATAGATATAGCTGAATAAGCTCATCACTAACCACGGAAGGAGTAAGAACACCCAAATCCGTAAAGAGTAGAGTAAGATATTGAGGTGGAGTGTAATCTCGAGCAGATGTTTCAACCTCGACCTTAGATGGGATGGGTACCCCAAAATCAATGGGGCGTAGGGCAGGAGCCATATCCTTTTGGTCCAATGGATACAGGCGGGCAAACTACAAGGAAAATTATCATAAGTGAGTATGCTAGTCACTAATCCATACCCTCAACTTCTATTCTGTACCCTTTCTTTCTTAGGTACGTTGTATACAAGATAATTTCATTGTTCAGATACTTCGAAAGAGAGAAAGAAACGAAGTTTAATCACCTTGTAGCTTTCAGCAGTCACATAAACAGGTTTGTTCATTCTATGCGCCACCAATGCAATCTGGTATGTCCCCATCATATTTATGATACCCCCACTTTCAACCACTCCATCAGCCCCAACAATTACCATGTCCACCTCATCCATAGAATATGCAACAGCAGAGTCTATTAGAAGCTTTACAGGAACATCAAGCTTGGCCAGCTCATTAGATAAACGTAATCCTGTCCTGTCTGGCCTTCCTTCTGTACTAAAAGCAAGGGAAAAGGTAAGATGGGCTCTGTCATAAACACATCATCTGGTACGAATTACTAAAATGCAGTCACTTGTCAGAATAGAACATATGCAAAAAAACAGAAAATGACTAGACTCCTTTTCTGATGACATGACAACTGATTTAGTGCTGTTAAGAAATAGTTGCATGCAGATGTCCATGTAATTAAAAAGCAGAACCTGTGCAGAAAACTCGAAAGAGTTTCTTATTTTGTGCTGCTGTCTTCAATACTTCTAGAACAACTCTGGAGAAACCATGTACCAAAATGGTACATCCATCAAATATAAAATCTTGACTAAGCATTGCAATAATCCTGCGTGCCTGCATTGTTTGGCTAATGTCTTTAAAATGGGGATGCGCGAAGCATACTTAAAATGAAATGATACAGTAGTGAAGCAGTTACTTAAAAAGCCACAATTATCAAAATACCTTACAGGATATTTCCCCAAACTTCTCTGCACGTTCAATCAGGCGAGACCTAGCCGAATTAAAGTCCTCATACTCTAAAGCTGATGTTCTTGTTACATATCGCATGAAGAGATCACAACCTGCTGTTAAAGATATAGAAGTTGTGTCCCAGGACTGGAAAAAAAAATATGGTTAAGTGTGAGGCAAACCAGAAAGAGAGGTAACGTTCTCTAAGCAGCAAAAGATATGAACAAAAGTTGGCGGATAGCAATTCATTTTTCTTGATGGATTTGTCATTTTTGTCACATCGAAACCAGCCATAAAACAGCATTAACTGGGACAATTTCTGCATGCTATCCTAAAATGCAATTCTAATTTCCACATCTCCATAAACAGAATTCCTCATCCAAAGTATTCTGAGAAAAAATATGTTAAATTTCTAGCAAGTATACACAGAATGAATTCATTCAATATAAAAGAGCTTATGCCATTAAAGCACTTTCCTTTTATTACTATCACATTCACATTCACATTCAAATTCTACAAAAGGGTTTTGAATTTTGTGTTGTAAGATAGAACGTGTATCTGTCATAAATTTGAGGGTATACCATATACCATAAGGATATCTCATAAATCTACATAGCATTGACACCACTTAAGGACAAATCATCTTCATAGATTTATCATGCCACCCCCAATCCTTTCCTCCAACAACATGTTATCATCGTACTAAACACATAATAAGTCATCCTTTAAACTTCTAATTAACAATATAATTTCTCTTAAACAAGCAAATATTAAAGATCTGGAAATAGAGTAAACAAATATCTAACAGAACCACCTATTACCTTGTTACATGAACATTCTTCTAGACAAAAAGCCTCAGATATATCAAACCACACCAAAGTACTGACGCTAATTGCAATGGCTTAAAATTAAAGAGACCTAAGAGTGCCAACAGCTTTATACCGCAGATACCTAAGCAACTTATAATATACTTCTGTATCCAGGGTGCCAGTACCATTCATAGCGTCCATGGGAAACTCAAGAACAAACTAGAAAAAAAAAAAAGAAAAGATGCAGTATTATTAGGCATTCACAATCATACAGGTATTAGCATTAGCACTTAATAGCATTGCTGCAACGAAATTAGAAAACTAGAAAAGAGCATCTTCCGCCTTTAAAATTTAGATACCGATAACGAGGGCATGTTGTTCGCTGGCATTCATATACAATAACACAGAAAGCCTCATTGGAACTCTCACATCTTTAGCTCCGAAATATTCATGTGCCAATGGATAATGTTCACACTGCACCTCCAAAGGGAACATAATAACACATATAACCATCAAAAGAACCTAATGTACCCATTGAAAATGAACTGAAAAATGTCACTAAAAGATTAATAAAATTATGATAAAAGGCAATAAATTTAAGTTATTCAAACGAGCAAAGCTGAACTAAATTTTAGTATTTCACTTAGTTCACAGTATAATTTATACCATAATCGAAAGAATACAACTTCACGAACTTCAAAAATAAAGCTTTTTTTTAATTTTAAAATAATAACCAAAAGACTCACTTTAAGAGAATCAGAAGCCTTTTTAAGCTCAATTTCCAGCTCCATCATGGTGGTAGCTTCGCTAGCTCTAATAACCGCCGCGAGGGCGCGAATAGCCGCCACGGCCTCCGCCAAATCCGGTTGCTTCCTCCAGTTATTGAACTCATTAATAACACTAAACACCTTCCCTCCTCGTACCCCTCCTCCTCCTCCCCCAGTCGGGGCGGCTTTTCTTTCACTTCCCGACGAGTCATCGTCGTCGGGGAGGCGGCCGACGGCGGCCTGGGCCTGGGCCAGCCAATCGCTAGTTACGACGGCATGATGAGCGGCACGGGTCTGGTAATAGGCAGAAATGTTGGATTTAGGGTTTTGAAGAGAATCGGCCATGGAAGGAGGCGAAGATGAGAGAAATAGTGATTCGGGATTTGGCGGAACGCTGTCGTTTTGTTGTTGTTGCTGCTGCCTGTCAAGAATGAAAGAAGGCGATCTCCACCACATTTAACAAATTTTGGGGTGTTTTGGTACGTACCTGTATTTTTTTTATTTTTGGATTAGGAGCATCACTTTCTAGGGAAAATTTAAAGGCGAAGAGGGAGAGGAAGAGAAAAAACAAAAAAAAGTTCCGGCTGGGAAAGGTAATCAGAGGGAGATCCTGATAATGTGCGTTTTAGGGAAAGGTAATCAGGGGATTATCACCGTTATTAGTGCCAGAGCAATCAATTAAAACGATGTCGTACAATTGAAATTGCTGCATACGGCTTTTTGTATAGTACTTTTTTTCGAAAGATTGTATATTACTTTTTAAATAAACATGAAATATATAAGAATTAATTAGGTCAAAATAAAAAAGGAAGTCAAATGATAATCGGTTTATCGCCCAATTATGAAATGCATATATGAAAGTACATCTTTATTTTGAAGAGTTAGATTCAAAAATCAATCTCATTTTTAATAATAAATTTTTATCTAAATTAAAAATATATATTTTATGTTATTGGATTTTGACGTATCGAATATATATATGTGTGTGATTAGAGTGCATATGTAAAATATATATATTTTAAAAAAATAAAAAGATATAAATATCATAAATTTTATTTTTTATATTTTTATTTTCATGTAAATTTATCCATTGAATTGTGTCAAGGTGATATCAAACTCACATAAATATTTAATTTATACAATAGTTAAGTTTTGGATTTCTTATAATTTTATATTTAAATTAGATTGTTTTATTTATTACCAATTAATTTTAAATTAAATGTTTTAATTTGATATTAAAATCTAGGTTTATTTAATTTTCTTGTTCATTTTACTTTTTGAATTTATTACTTGATACATATTATGTTTATTATTAAAATAGTAGTCTTTTGAAAACTCAAAAGGCATATTTAAAAATATTATCTTACATCTATTAAATTTTAAATTTTTTTATAATTTTATATTCAAGTTTAAGTTTTTTCTATATCCCACACCTGTTATATTTTGGATTTTTTATAATTTTATATTCTGAGTTTCTTAATCTATATGAGGTAGTTTAGATTGAATGCTTTAACATTTTGAAAGGATAATTAGGAGATTATTGTTAATTACTACTAACAGACAGTGGAAGTGCTTATCAGGACTTTATACATAATATATCAACAGTAATTCGTATACGACTATGGGTCGCAGATTTGCTTTACAGTATTTCTTTCGGCTTCATCAATTTCAAATCCTACAGTTGATGATACTATGCACTACAACAAGGCCCATGATGAAAGAATGGTCAATATGGGGCTCCACCACCATTGTCAAAACATCTTCTCCCAAACTAATTCCACATTTTGATTGCTTTCTCTTCACCTGTTCATGCAACACACGAAAATTTCTAATGAGTACTTCAAACAAAAAGCCTAATTTAATGATTACAAATAATCCTGGGTGTTGTAATTTTTTAATAGAAATTTTATTCTAAAATTGATAATAGTTACGTGATTTATTGATAAAATACTGGTTTTTATAAATTTTAATAGCTTGTAATAAAAAAAAATCTATTTTAGAACTAGATATTGAACATTATTGAAGTACCAAATTTACCTCTGCAATAAGCCCGCCGAGCTTGTCTACAATCTTGAATGTTGACTGGCCTGGGCAGGTTTCAATCTGATAATATTGGCATGGTTGATCTTTATTCAACCGAATACGAACTTCACATAGCAAGTCTCCTCCTAAAATCCTGAAACTTTTTCTCACTTGAAAAGCTGGGATTTCATCTTCATCGTCAACTGTTCCATTGAATGATCTATATCCTTCCCAGAACCTAAGCAGCTTAAATTTCTGCCAAAAAAAAAAATCACTTGAATTTCCATATTATATAGTTTGCAGCTTAGCCAAGTACAACTTTCCAAAATGATGATCAGAAAATTGCTTCTTACCTTTCTTCTTATGGTGAATAACACTTTCCCGGTGAAATCCATTAGGTAAACTTCATGGCTGCACTTGCAATTGTAGTTATCAACACGATAAACAATCTGGCCGCTTGAATCAAATACAGTGCAGCCTTTGCCGCTGAGTATGAGAGATTTCATCCAAATTGTGAAAGTTTCTTGCTTGGATGTGGTGAAGGGAATAGAGACAAGAGAAGCTTGTGGGACTTGGGGATGTATCTTTGCCATCTAAAAGAAAGTTTGGATTTCTGGGTCCAAAACCTCTGGAGGCTTTTATTTATATAAAATTTTGAGTTTCTATTCTGTGGGGTACGAAAGAAAACTAAAATATTAACATATTTGGTAAAATACTATCTTTTAATCGGAATTCAATACCAGATAATATTAATAGACTCGTACGTGCTTGATAACCACTTGGGATTACTTAGATAATTTTAAAAAATGCTAGTATTATTTCTTAATATTTAAAAATTATACTTTAAAATAGAAAATGGAAAGTAGACTTTGAGTTCTAAACCAAACTTTGGTGTTAGATATAAATTTTTTAATTAATTAACATCCAATGAATGTAATGTATTAATTTCAGAGATTAAGCGATTAGCTCAAGGATATGGATTATAATTTGGGTTTCGTCTCCTGGCTTGTTCTTTAAGCATTAGGAGATAACTTTAAAAAATGTGATGATTAGGGGTATAATAATGCTGAATGTTTATTTATATGTTTATCATCAACATTTGTAATTTATTATTTGAAACCTTATCATTTCAGTGACTCCATTAGCTCGATCGGATGTCATAGTGTAGGGTTTCACTGTTTCAACTTGAAGATTAAGTCATGGCCACCTTAAGACCCCTCTAATCTGGTCTAAATCATCAAACCAGATATGCGTAACACCTCACTCAGCATTTAGAAAAAAAAAAAACAATGTCATGCTAATGTGGCTTTCATAATCATCAATTTAACCTGACACTACAAAAACAGGTTAATCTTTGTCTGAATTTCTGTGTGCTTTAACTGAACCATGGTTTTTTCACTATCTCCCTATACTTGATTAATTAAAGCCTATAATGGGTTCACAAGCTTGAACCATAACTTTGTGGTTGTTGCTTCCTCAACCTTCATTAAGCATGAGTTCACAATTTGAAGATAATACACGTCTAGAACTTTACCTTCTATGTCCGGCGAATTTAGCTGGCTTTAGGTTTAACAGGTTTCAATACTTAAATAGAAATCGATACAAAATCATGTTTGCCAATCAGGCAATCACAGACCTCATGTTTTAATGTACTTTTTTCTCTCAAACTAATAGTCATATTTAAATATACTTTCATGTTACTAAGAAGGTTTTGTTTCAATGACAAGGAAAATATTCCAAAAATGTTTAAATTTCATATTCAATTTCATCATAAGAAATTTTGTCAAATTATAACTTTCATGTTGCTAAGAAGGTTTTGTTTCAATGACAAGGAAAATATTCTAGAAATGTTTAAATTTCATATTCAATTTCATCATAATAAATTTTGTCAAATTATATGTTAGATTTGGTTTGTTTATTAATTTTTCTTTGATATGTTAAAAATTTTGTTATAATTTTTATATAAAAAACACTTGCGTACAGATTTTTTTAATTTCCAAACTAGAGGCTTGCCGCTTTGGAAAAAATCCCGGCGGGCTCGACTAAAGTGTTGGTTTCGTTCGTGGCAAATGACTATTGCTTGCAATTAGTTTGTGGATGAATCCCAGGCCTTTATTCCTTAGGATAAGAATGGGCCTCTCGGAGTAAGGAAGTTGGTGGTTTGATCAAACAAATTAAATAATAATACTTAATTTGTGCCAGTTGGGTCTTGCAAGTCTCAACCTTGACTGGGTTTGATTAAATTTTAGTAATTTAAAATATAATATAAAAAATAATATAATTTATAAGTTTAATAATAATTATATATAAATTTAATAAAATTAAAAATATATATTTTATATTTTTATATCGATATAAATTATAATATATAATTTTTATATAAAATATTATATAAATATATAATTTTTAATATTTTAATTATATAACATATAAATTATCAAATTAACTGAAAAAGCATGAAGATTTTCAGTTGCTTTGATTCAGGAAATTTCCAAGGCCTTTTCTAGGAAGGTTTCCAATTTCTGACGCATATCTCTAATGCTTAACTACTCACGTTTCTATAATTTAACGTCTAGATTTGTGCATCCCACAAACGATAATATTGTAGTATTTAATTAGGTTGTCCAATACCATAATCCTAATTTTCCATTAAAATAGGAAAGAAAAAGGCTTTTGCGGTTTCGCCTATAAAATACTGAATTTTTATGTTTTCCATTCCATAAATCTCTTCCCTCACTTGTCAGTTAATTGTATTCATTAACTTCATCTCTCTTTTATATATATATTATTTATTTTTGTCAATGTGCTATTAATGCAATGATATTAAAAAATCAATTTTAAAATTTAAAATTTAACAGTAAAAAAATATAAAAAATTATATTTTCAATTATTTATTTATTTAAGAGGTAAACAAATACTATGGCTTTCTTTTTGTAAAGTAAGATACAAATCTTACCAAGAAATTTAGGTTAATATTATTACAAAATCTGTCATTATCTATTGGGCAACATTCCATAAAAATAACACAAATACTGTTTAAATTAAATATTAGAAAATTCAAGTTAATATTTGTGGACTACCCTTTCATCTTTCAGTTAATTTTTTTAATTAAATAAAAAATAATTGTACACAAAAAATAATTAAAAATGTGAGAAAATCTGTCTTAAAATATTTTCAAGAGAAAATTAAATCTACGCAAAACTAATAAATATTTCTTATCATATCATATTATTAAAAAATAAAAATAATTACTAAAATATTCGCTTTCCTGAACCAAAACTAGATGGAATTAGCTTCGAAGTTAAACATTGGAGTGTATCATTGCGGAAAAAACCGCAGACGCGGTTTCGTCTTTGAGGGTGAGAGACAGTTGTCCTTAGCAAAAGTCAAAATCTACAACGTAAGTACAAAATCTTTGTCTGTTCTTACAATCTCTTTCATGGTCATTTTTGTCCTTTTACAAAAAAAATATTGCTCAAATATTCAATTTTTGTTTACATACAGCAGAGTCTACGGTTCATATCATGTACCCACGTTGAAGGATAGTCGCTTTCTTTGCCACAGGATAAAGGGTCAAGATAATATGAATCAGCACTGCCAACAAATTCAAAAAAACAAAGAAAAAAAAGAGAAAATTTTGACTCAATTTTGTAGATTGTGAGATTAGATATATATTTAGTATACCCAGATTATTTTTTGTATAGAAACAATGCATAGGCTTTTTCAGCTGTTGTTTTGATACAAATTTGTTTAATAGAAAAAAGAGGGGTTCCTTTTCTTGATATTGAGAACGAGATGCTTATGATCAAGATCAAGAATTTTATCGTTTTATTGTTTTTTTGATAAAGAATCTCATTCTGGGCTGTGGCTTTTTGTTTCATTTGGCTTTTACATACCTTTTTTTTTTTTTTTTTCTTTATAACGGTCTGTTTGCGGACCTGGCGAGAATCTGTTGGCTGGCTGCTTCATTCTTGATGAGATTGATCATTGATTGATTCATGATGACGTTGTTGATTGGCATTTTGAGGTAAAACGGTTTCGTATGTAAACCTGAATTGCGTATATATTTGTTGTTTTTATCTGTGGGGAAGGGAAAGATTGATTGATTTATTTATTGTTGGTTGTAATGAGGAAATGAGGAAATGATATTTTGCTGGATATTTGATTTGTTTAATTTACGCGTGGGAGTGATTGATGACAGATGGGTATGAGTTGGTTCATGAGAAAGGGCGTGCTTTGATCTTATTTGTAGTGACTGAGGGTCAGTCTTTGACCCTTTGTAAGGTCTGCCTTCTTGCAATTTGTGATTTTGTTCAACTAGTTTTTGGTTCAAGAATTTGAAGATAGAAGAATTTTCAGGTGCATATGTCGAAAATTTGAATTCATTATAGTTGAATTATAGAGTAGATTGGGTTGCCGGGCAGTGTTTTGGATCAGGGTTGAATGAAGTTGGCAGCAGTTTGTTGTTTATATTATACTATATAGTCATTCTGGGAATGAGATGGAGAAGTAAGAGTTACTTTGATTGGTGATTTGGTGGATTGCTGGACAACATAGTTGGTTATTGATTCGTAAAATTTTCAAAGTTCTATTGTTGCTCTTGGTGGGATTTTGTCTTCATTTGGGGTGAATTGCATGCTATTTAGTTTATGGTTTGTTACGAGTGTCAGATGAACATAGCATAATGAGTGGGGGCAGTAGGATCATTGTTAGATGGATGCCCCTAACAAGACATTTTCTGAGCTAGTTAGTTTACTAAAGTCGTGGCTCCCTTGGCAATCAGAGCCTGCTAATGTGTCAAGGGATTTTTGGATGCCTGATCATAGCTGCAGGGTATGCTATGATTGTGATTCCCAGTTCACAATATTTAATCGTAGACACCATTGTCGGCTCTGTGGCCGAATTTTTTGTGCCAAGTGTACAGCAAACTCAGTTCCTGCACCATCTAATGATTCAAGGATCCCCCAAGAAGAGAGGGAGAAGATTCGGGTATGTAATTATTGTTTCAAGCAATGGGAGCAGGGCATAACTACTATTAATGATGGAGTGCCGGTGCCCAACCAGGATCTTAGTACCTCACCATCAGCCACTAGTTTTATCAGCACTAAATCTAGTGGCACTGCTAACAGTAGTAGTTTTACTCTTAGCTCAGTGCCATATCCAGCTGGACCATATCAACAAGTGCAACCAAAGTCTATTGTCAACCCTCATCAACTGTCTGCAATGAATAAAAGCACGGATAGACCTGACAAGAGTGCACCAAAGAGGAGCAATGATCTTATTATGGATGCAGAAGATCCATCTTCTAACCAATATGAGTTTGCATTGAACAGGTCAGATGATCTTGCGCTCTTAATTGCTCTTTCTCAAGTTTTGCCTATTGATCAAGCATAACTTAATTCTTTATATTTGTCTTAGGCCCTCAGACATCTGAATGCACATGTGTTTGTGCATCTCTATCAGTATTATTGTTTTTTTTTCTTTTTATCAGTACTGTCTATTGAATAGGTCTCTTAAAAATGGAAATAGAGAAAGGGAAAGGAAAAATAAGTAGCCATTTAAACCAATTGGAAGAGTTAGAGAGAAAAAGGTCTCAATGTGCTATTCTGATTACTTACCTGTTGCTTGCTTTCTTTCAGCATCAGGAGTGATGATGAGGACGATGATTACAGCTTATATCTCTCTGATTCTGAGACAAAGCTTTTCTCTCAAGATAATGGCTACTATAGTCCTGTTGATGTCTACTATAGTCCTGTTGACTTTGATCAGATGAGCAATGATGATGGGTCACATAAATTTCATCCTCATAGAGAAAATATTGACTCAAAAACTTTAAGCAGTTCTCCGATGAACCACGGTTTTCCTTCACCGGGTTCAGAAGGGTTATCACAGCTTGTTAAGAAAGATGAACATGATGGGGATGAATGTGAAGCATCATCTTCTTTATATGCTGCTGAGTCTGTAGATTTTGAAAATAATGGACTTCTCTGGCTCCCTCCTGAACCAGAAGATGAAGAAGATGAGAGGGAGGCTGCTCTGTTTGATGATGATGATGATAGGGATGGTACAGGAGAGTGGGGACATCTGCGTAACTCAAGCAGCTTTGGAAGTGGGGAGTCTCGCACTAGGGAAAGGTCAAGTGAGGAGCACAAGAAAGCAATGAAGAATATAGTTGATGGACATTTTAGGGCCTTGGTTGCTCAGCTTTTACAGGTTGAGGACCTTCCTGTGAGTGATGAAAATGGTGAAGAGGGCTGGTTGGAGATCATCACTGCTCTTTCTTGGGAGGCTGCTACCCTTTTGAAGCCAGACAGAAGCAAAGGGGGAGGGATGGACCCTGGTGGATATTTTAAAGTGAAATGCATAGCTTCTGGACATCGCTGTGAGAGGTAAATGCTACACAAGAGTAATAAATGTTTCTATTTGACTCTTTACACCATTTTGTTCTAATCAATGTGAATATCTCAATTAGTTAATCACTGAGATGACCACTATGATTGGTTTGTAAAACGGATAATCATGTTCTGTCTTTATCAACCCTTGACCTGCTCTTTAAGGTTTCAGCATATGAACGAAGTACAGACTGAGGCCTTATGTCTGGCTTCTGAATGGCAGGTTCCTAACTTAATACCTTGTGTAAATCTGAGAAGTTTGTGCGAGGATTTTCTTGATATGCTACTTAACAACATAAATTCAACTTTTCATTACTCCTGATCTATCATAATTAAGAGATGGAGCAATCAACAATCTTATTCGACTAAATTGCCATAGACACTGTTAAATCATGAGCAAAATGTAAAAAACTTGTTTACTTGAATGATTCTTCTCCATTTGTCCACATTCACATATGATGCAGCAACTTGAGAAAGTCATCAATTACTGATAAAATATTTGAAAAACAAAATAATTAGATGATACAGTCAGGACTGGCTTGCCAACTAGGTGGAGATACCTCTCTTTTAACCTTTGAAACCTCACTGTCTGCCCCTGCTTAAACGTGCCAAGATCTGCTACCTCAAGCTAGGAGTAAACTGCAATTTTTCGTAATAGTACATTACTGACATTAGACTATCAGTTGCACCACTTTCATCACTTTCATTTGCTGCATGATACTAACATTTCAGTTCAACTATACTACTGCACTGTTTGTGAACATTTTTTTTTCCTATTTCTGATTTTGCTATGGCTCTTATAGTATGGTTCTCAAAGGAGTTGTTTGCAAGAAAAATGTTGCTCATCGACGAATGACTTCAAAAATGGAGAAACCTCGGTTGTTGATCCTTGGTGGAGCTCTTGAATACCAGCGGGTCTCTAACCTATTGTCAAGTTTTGATACTTTGTTGCAGCAGGTTTTTCATTTTTATATGTTTCTTTCTGTTTTGGATTACTGATTTTTATTTCCACGAGCTACTATGTTTTTCTAAATTCTACTTTTTGTCTTTTGTTATTGGTTTGACATCTTTAACCAGGAAATGGACCATTTGAAGATGGCTGTAGCAAAGATACATGCACATAAACCCAATATCCTTCTGGTAGAGAAAGCAGTTTCTCGATTTGCCCAGGAATATCTTCTTGAAAAAGACATATCTCTTGTTCTCAATATCAAGAGGCCATTGTTAGAACGCATTGCACGCTGCACAGGTGCTCCAATAATCCCTTCAATTGATCATCTCTCTTCTCAGAAGCTGGGTTACTGTGAAAAGTTTCATGTTGAGAGGTTCATGGAAGATCTTGGATCTGCTGGACAAGGAGGGAAGAAATTGGTCAAGACATTAATGTATTTTGAAGGCTGCCCAAAGCCATTGGGTTGCACTGTAAGTTATTTAAACTAACCAAAAACCAAAGAAAATGGAAAATAACAGCAGATGAAATTAAAATTTACTCTGATTTTTTTTTGTGGAGACAATATTTATGTTCCCAATATTGTGGGTCTATGTGAAATTTATTGGTATGGTGGATCATTTTATTAGTCTAACTGAATATATATCTGTTTGCTTCAGATATTACTTAGAGGTGCAAATGGAGATGAACTGAAGAAAGTCAAGCATGTGGTCCAATATGGGATTTTTGCAGCTTATCACTTGGCTTTGGAGACGTCATTTCTTGCTGATGAAGGAGCCTCTCTGCCAGAATTCCCTTTGAACTCTCCAATTACTGTGGCACTTCTGGATAAACCATCAAGCATTGTGAGGTCCATATCAACAGTTCCTGGTTTTACTATTCCTGGCAATATAAAGCCGCAGGAAACTCAACATTGTAGTGAACCACAAAGAGCTAACAGTGTTCCGTCATCAATCATCAGTCATAATATTCGGAAGATAGAAGAAACTATGCCATCTTGTTTACCTAATGATGCAAGCTTGTGGTCTGTACGACCCACTTTGATAGAGTCAACTGCCATTTTATCATCTACTTCTGAGAAAATTTCAGATGCAATTTCCAAGAAAAATGAAATGGGCTCCAAAGAATCCTTAATGATGGAAGCTTTTGGAGACAAAAGTGAGCCAGCTTTCATGAAGAATTGTCTCACTCTTAGTGGTGTTCAGCCATTAGAATCTTTGGGACAATTTTCTATGGCACACACTAACCAAGAGACTCATAGCACTGCGGTTGAAATTCAACCAGTTGGTTCAGAGGTGTCATCTGTGCAACAAGATATTAAAAACCATAATAACCATTCTGAGGAGCCAAGACCATTAAAAGAAGAATTTCCTCCTTCACCTTCTGACAATCAGAGCATTTTGGCATCTTTATCATCCCGATGTGTGTGGAAAGGGACTGTCTGCGAAAGATCCCATCTCTTTCGAATCAAGTACTATGGCAGTTTTGATAAACCTTTGGGTCGGTTTTTGCGGGATCATTTATTCGATCAGGTAAATTTTCTCCCCCTCGCATTTATATATTTCTTCGTACTGACCCCAGCAATTCTCTTGAAACTAAGGAGACTGCTGATTTTTCAGAGCTACCAATGCCATTCTTGTGACATGCCTTCGGAAGCACATGTTCACTGTTATACACATCGACAGGGAACGCTCACCATATCTGTGAAGAAACTCCCTGACATTTTCTTACCTGGTGAAAGAGAGGGCAAGATCTGGATGTGGCACAGATGCTTGCGATGTCCTAGGACCAATGGTTTTCCTCCGGCCACTCACAGAATAGTGATGTCTGATGCTGCTTGGGGTTTATCTTTTGGGAAGTTTTTGGAGCTGAGTTTTTCAAACCATGCAGCTGCCAGCAGGGTTGCAAGCTGTGGCCATTCTTTACATAGAGATTGTCTTCGTTTCTATGGGTAATTTTCTTTCCTATTGTTTTTTTATTTATTAACCAAATATCATATATGAGTACAAATAGTTGCCCTCATAAAGAATGTGCTAAAACATGGCTTTTGTTCAGGCTGTTGACCCATAGAATTATAGTTCGCCACATTTTGTCATTTTTTTTTTTTGACAAAATTGTGTCATTAACCATCATTATATATTTTGTTTGGATTATCAATTATTTTTGCCATACAAACTCTGTCAGATGATATTAATCATAGCATGACTTTGTGTGGAAACTGAATGTATATTGAAAAACAGCTTATCTCCAATTATACAAGAATCTTAGGTTTATATACAACTAACTAGGGGTTAAACTAGGAAACTAAATCTTCCTTAATTCTAGGAATACAAATACTTAATTCTAGAGATACAAATATAAATATACAGATTACAAGATTACAACCAGCTGTAAATAAGTGTTTTCCCACACTCCCTCTCAAGCTGGTGAATAGGTGTTTTCCATTCCTAGCTTGGAAATAATTTCTTGAAATGTTGCACTGCTGAGACCTTTAGTCAACACATCTGCAAGTTGACCCTTGGTTGATACATAAGGTGTAAAAATCAACCCATTGTCTAGTTTCTCCTTTATGAAATGCCGGTCTACTTCAATGTGTTTTGTTCTGTCATGTTGCACAGGATTGTGTGCAATGCTGATTGCAGACTTGTTATCACAGTAGAGTCTCATTGGTCCATCCCACTTGATCTTCAAGTCTTCTAGGATAATCTTTAACCATAGTAGTTCGCAAATTCCTTGAGCCATTGCTCCGAACTCTGCTTCAGCACTTGATCTTGCTACCACATTCTATTTTTTACTCCTCCAAGTCACAAGATTACCACCTAAGAAAGTGCAGTAGCCTGAGGTAGATCTTCTATCAGTTACTGAACCTGCATAATCAGCATTTGTATATGCTTCTAGAACTAACCCCGAATCTCTTTTGAATAAGATACCTCCCCCAGGATTGGCCTTCAAATAGTGCAATATACGGTAGACAGCCTGTAGAGGCACTTCTTTAGGACTATGCATAAATTGACTTATCACACTCACAACATATGCTATATCAGGTCTAGTATGTGAGAGATAAATGAGTCTTCCAACTAATCTTTGGTACATCTCTCTATTTACAGCAGCATCTTCATTAGCTTCTCCAATTTTATGATTAGGATCTATAGGGGTATTTGCAGGTTTACATGCAAGCTTCCTAGTTTCCTTCAGAAGATCCATCACATATTTCTATTGTGAGATAAAAATACCATGCCGTGAGTGAGCTACTTTAATTCCTAGGAAGTACTTCAATCTCCCAAGCTCTTTTATCTCAAATTCTCTAGCCAAATACTGTTTTAGAGATTCTCTCTCTTTTTCATCATCTCCAGTTACAATTATATCATCAACATACACTAATAGAACTGTGACTCTCCCTGAATCAGAGTGCTTGATAAACAATGTGTGATCTCCTTGACTCTGTTTATATCCCATTGCTAGCATCACTTTGGCAAATCTCCCGAACCAAGCTCTAGGAGACTGTTTAAGGCCATATAAAGCCCTTTTTAGCCTGCATACTTTGTTTACTTCTAGATGACCTCCAAATCCCGGTGGAACCTTCATATATATTTCTTCTTCCAAATCACCATGTAAAAAAGCATTCTTTACATCAAATTGTTGAAGCTGCCAATTGAAATTTGCAGCCAATGATAACAAAATCCTAACTGTATTCATCTTGGCAACTGGAGCAAAGGTTTCCTGGTAATCCACTCCATAGGTCTGAATGTAGCCCTTAGCCACTAACCTGGCTTTATACCTTTCAAAAGTACCATCTGCCTTGTATTTTACAGTGAAAACCCATTTACACCCCACTGAATTTTTTCCTTTAGGCAACTCTACCAGTTCCCATGTCTGATTTTTCCCTAAGGCCTCCATTTCTATTTTCATGGCTTGCCTCCATTTCTCACTGGATAATGCCTCAGATAATGTAGTTGGAACAGAAATAGTGTTTAGGCTCACAATAAAATTTTTGTGGGATGGTGAGAATTTTTCAAATGACACAAAATTAGATATTGGGTATAGTGGATGCTTGGTACATTCTCTGGTTCCTTTCCTAATGGCAATAGGCAAATCATAATCACTAGTTATAGGTTTAGGAGATTCATGCTCATTTTGAGAAATAGAGTCAAAAACTATAGTTACCTCATTTCCAGAGTTAGGATCAGGTTCTTGGACTGGCACTGGTTCAGGATGTGAAACTTTTCTTCTTGAGTACACCTGTAATTCCTTCATAGAATCAAGAACAATATTATCCTTTATCACATCTTTTGTATTTGGAATGGGTTCAGACTCAAATTCAATGTTTGACATGGGCTCAGCAGAAACAGGTTTCGACTCATAAGAATTAATGGGTGTAAATGTTGAAGAAGGGGGCAAATCAAGCAAAAAGAAGTCTTTATCCTTATCTTCCATGAATGAAGTCTCCCCCTGAAGATAAGGTTGAGTAAAGAATGGTTTATTTTCTTCAAAAGTGACATCTACAGACACAAAATTTTTTGGTAGGAGGATGATAGCACTTATATTCTTTTTGAGTTGAAGAATACCCCACAAAAATACACTTAATCGCTCTTGGATCCAACTTTCCCCTGTTATGACTGTGAACATGAACAAATGATGTACAACCAAATATCCTAGGTGTGAGATTGTTTGTGATATTGAGGTTGGGATAAAATTGTGAGAGTAGTTCCATAGGAGTTTTAAATCCCAAAACTCTTGAAGGTAACCTATTTATAATGTGTGTGGCAATGAGAACAGCTTCCCCCCAATAAGATTTATGTACATTTGCTTGAAAAAGAAAGGCTCGGGTTGTGGCTAATAAATGACTGTTTTTTCTCTCTACCACTCCATTCTGCTGTGGAGTATTAACATAAGATGACTCATGGATAATCCCCTCTTTTTGGAAATAGGTGGATAGACTCTGGTTGAAGTAGTCTCTTGCATTATCAGACCTAAATCTCTTGATTCTTACTCCAAATTGATTTTGGATCATGTTTTGGAAGCTTAAAAACACACTATTCATATCTGATTTGGATTTAAGTAAAAAAACCCAAGAGACCCTAGTACAATCATCTATGAATGAAACAAACCATCTCGCACCAGAAATATTAGGAATTGTAGAGGGGCCCCAAATGTCACTATGAATCAAGTAAAAGGGAGTAAAACTTCTTTTGTTACTGATTGGAAAAGACACACGTCTAATGTTTTGCAAATTCGCAAATATCACAATGAAAATCTTCAACATTTAATTCTTTGAACAAAGAAGGAAACATGTTTCTCAAGGTTCCAAAAGAAGAATGTCCAAGACGAAAATGATAAAGCCAGATTTTGTCTTTATTGGAAGATTTTTCAGAAAGAAATGACAAAGGTAAACTATTTTTGATATTACTTGTGTTATTTGATGTCTCAAGATAGTATAGTCCATCCTTCTCCTTAACAAGTCCAATCATCTTCCCCGAACTCTGGTCCTGAAATTCACAATAAGAGGGATAAAAAGTTACTTTGCAATTCATATCTCTGGTAAGTTTTTGTATAGATATCAGATTAGTAGACAATTCAGGAACATGAAGAACATTTTTGAGAACAAACAAGGGATTAACTTGAACATCTCCTAATCCTGCCACTGTGGTAAGTGAACCATCAGCAACAACAATTCTCTTATTACTAGGACACAGGTTATATGTACTAAACTTTTGTGGGGAATGTGTCATGTGGTCTGTAGCTCCTGAGTCAATGACCCAAGAACTCGTAATAGGCTTAGCCGAGACATTTAATCCATGAGAACCGGAAGCTTTACCTGAACTAGAAACTTTACCCAAAGAACATACCATAGTAGGCTTTTCAAGGATTTTCAATAAGTTTGTCAGCTTTTCAATCTCTTCCCTGTTGAACTCTCCTTGTTTCTGAGACATCTGTAGTACTCCAGTGATTTTCCCAGTGAACATTTCCTCAAATTGGGTGATAGTGATATCTTTCTTTGAAAGGGTTCGGCAATGAAGGCCTAAACAGGATTCGGCAATGAAGGCCTAAAAAAGTCAGCAATGAAGGCTGAAAATTTTTCTTCCCAAGAAGAGCCTAAAGCTCTGATACCATGTGGAAACTGAATGTATATTGAAAAACAGCTTATCTCCAATTATACAAGAATCTTAGGTTTATATACAACTAACTAGGGGTTAAACTAGGAAACTAAATCTTCCTTAATTCTAGTAATACAAATACTTAATTCTAGAGATACAAATATAAATATACAGATTACAAGATTACAACCAGCTGTAAATAAGTGTTTTCCCACACTTTGAGTGGTCTTAGAGACTTCGTAAATGTTCTAGTGAGCTGATTATAAATTTGATCTATTATAATTGAATGATGTAGGTCATGATCTAGCTGATAAAATATCCGGAATTATTAGTGGCAAAAAACTTCATCCATCATCTCTACCCCTCTCTCTCTCTCTCTCTCACTATTTAAATATATGCAGATTTGGGAGAATGGTTGCCTGCTTTCAGTATGCATCAATTGACGTTCATTCTGTGTACCTTCCAACCCCAAAACTTGACTTTGGCTATGAGAATCAGGAGTGGATACGAAAAGAAACAGATAAGGTGCAAGGATAAATTTTTGGTTTTATTAAGAAGCCAATTTGGATCTCTCTGCATTTGGGTAATGTAGTTTTTTTTCTTATTGTTATAAACAGGTGGTTGACCGGGCAGAACTTCTGTTTTCTGAAGTACTCAATTCCCTAAGTAAAATTGCTGAAAACAAAATTGGCACAGGGCCACCTAATAGGATTACGAAAACACCTGAATTGCGACAACAAATTGCTGAACTAGAAAGAATATTACAAAAGGAGAAGCTGGAATTTGAGGTGAGACTTCCTTTATGTGTTGTAATTTTTTGCTTTAGTGAGACAGATTTTATGTCTATGCCTGATTGCCAGTGGATTATGTTGACCATGTAAAGTCAATGAGTATGACTGCTGATAATTCAGGCGCTAAAATAACTGTTAGAAAATTTCTATCTCCATATTTTGTGTACTTGTCAATATAAGATGTTTAGATATTCGAAAAATATTTTCTGAAAAATTCATGTGTAGAGTTCAACCATTACAACCCTTTGAATTTATCCATTAAGCCTTTTTCTTTGGGGGAATAGTTGCATTATTTTTCAATCAATGTAATTCTGTTTAAGAACAAAACCTTTAGAAATTTCTCTAAACATATCAGAAAATTGTAGATAAAAATATTTAGAGGAGAAAACTCTAATGGGTCTATAACTGGAAAAAAATGTTAAATTTCCCTTGCTTCTGTTAGTTTGAGTTGAAAAAGGTTTATGAAAAACAAATGTCAAAATTTCATTGCTGTTTCTAATTTCTTTTCTTATTGTTATTGGCCTTGGTTTAGGAATCATTGCAAAAGGCTTTGAAAAGGGAAGTGAGAAAAGGGCAACCTGTTATTGATATTCTTGAAATTAACCGGTTGCAGAGGCAATTACTTTTCCAATCTTATATGTGGGACCACCGCCTGGTTTTTGCAGCCAATTTAGAAAATTATAGCCTCCAGGACAGTTTCAGCAATTCAATTGCAGGGCATGAGGAGAAATCCCTCACTGATAGTGAGAATCACAAGGATATGGATATGCTGGAACTTGGAAAAGGCTCTGAATGCTGTGACTCTGCTCTTGTGGATGCAAAGCTCAATAGGCACTCTGACCAAAGAAAACTAAATGGCAACACTAATCTGTCAGATGTAATCCATCAAGAACCAGACATGAATGAAAATTCAAATCTTGGAAACAAAGACTATGGTAATTTTTCTGCTAGCCAAAGCATGTATGACCAATCTGACCATGAGAAACCTGAGGCAAATGTTCGGCGGGTCCTGTCTGAAGGCCAGTTTCCTGTTATAGAAAATTTGTCAGATACCCTTGATGCTGCTTGGACAGGCAAAATTCAGCGAGAAACTGTAAAACCTAAGAAATTTTCATTTTCACTTTCTGATTCTGCTGCCGCAGATATTGCTGCTCTAGGTGCAGAAACAGAGGAGTTAGATTTGGAAGACCATTCTGAAGAAGAGATTGTGCCAAAGGCTCTTCATTTTCCTTCACCTGCATCGTCCACTAGAGGTTCTGAAAATGTTGAAGACTCTGTAAGCTGGTTAAGAACGCCTTTCTTAAGTTTCTACCGTTCACTGAACAAAAACATTTTAGGAAGTGCTTCAAAGCTTGATACATTCAGTGAGTATGATCCGGTCTATGTTTCATTGTTTAGAGAGTTGGAACTGCAAGGTGGGGCTAGGCTGCTTTTGCCTGTGGGTGCTAATGACACCGTTATTCCAGTTTATGATGATGAGCCCACAAGTATGATATCATATGCTCTAGCATCACCTGAATACCATTTCCAGCTAAGTGATGATGGGGATAGACCTAAAGACAGTGGGGATTTAACGGCCTCAGTATCCTTACCTGATTCAGTGAATTTTCAGTCATTCCATTCTCTTGATGAGATGACCTTTGATCCTCATAGAAGTCTTGGTTCAACAGATGACCTTACTGGAACTCGCAGCTCCGTGATTATAGACCCACTCTCCTGTACGAAGTCTTTGCATGTCAGGGTGTCTTTTGGGGATGATGGGTCAGCTGATAAAGTGAAATATACTGTGACTTGTTACTATGCAAAGTGGTTTGAAGCATTAAGAAGAATGTGTTGCCCATCCGAACTAGATTTTGTAAGGTCTCTGAGTCGTTGTAAGAAGTGGGGAGCTCAGGGTGGCAAGAGCAATGTTTTCTTTGCAAAGACCCTGGATGATCGGTTTATCATTAAACAAGTCACTAAGACAGAGTTGGAATCATTTATAAAATTTGCTCCTGGATATTTCAAGTACTTGTCTGAATCAATTAGTTCTGGAAGTCCAACATGCCTGGCAAAGATTCTTGGTATTTATCAGGTGCTTGTTCCTATGGCTTTAGATGCTCTAATGCTACATATCATAATCACTATTCCACTGGATAAACAAGACAAATTGCTAATTTTGGTCACCATTTAAAAATGCTGGAACAATCCTGACATTATCTGTAATATTGGCTATCATAATATATCTTATTAATGCCCAAATAACTGAAAGCCAGAACTTACCCATAGTTGCCTTTAACTAATAGACTGCTTATTCTGTTTAATATGTGCTTAGAAATAAGGTTGTTTTGCATAAATAAAGTATAAGCCTACATATTGAAGCTTGCCTGTGTGTAAAATTGAAGCATTATGATGCAAAATTATGCAGTTTTTCAGTTTGCGAGTTCAATAGGTTTTGCTACCATTACCACCTAGAACTCAGCAAGTGTTATGAGCCCACTAGGAAGTTAAGCGGTGGCTTAGGCAGTCAGGTGACAGCATTGCTGCTTCTCCTGTACAATATCTGCATGTGCATTCTGGCAAGACTCTGCTTGACCTCTTTATACTTATGTAGGTACTGACATTTATATAAGCTAAGAGCATTTTTCTATTTGAGGAAGGAAAATGCTTGAGAAGAAGTAGCTGAAAGTTAGAGCTATCTCCGAGGGTAACATGGTATCTTTTAAGATTTAAAAATTGCCCTCGTCTTTGATGCTAGTTGCTGATACTTTTGAATGAAAATGGTCAAGAGGACTTAGAAAGGGCAGAAGACCTTTGCTTTTTCATGCTTTTAGGAATGAGATGGTATTAAGAGTGTGTTCACTTATTTATAGATGGCAAATTGCACATGTTTTCTGGGATCATTATTTATTTCTTATTGTTGATCTTTTCTTTTAAGGTTACAACAAAGCAACTTAAAGGTGGGAAAGAATCAAGGATGGATGTTTTGGTTATGGAGAATCTTCTGTTTAGACGAAGTGTCACACGGCTATATGATCTCAAAGGATCTTCTAGATCTCGTTATAATCCTGATTCTAGTGGCAGCAACAAGGTTCTGCTAGATCAGAACTTGATTGAATCAATGTCGACTTCCCCTATTTTTGTGGATAATAAAGCAAAGCGGTTGTTGGAAAGAGCAGTCTGGAATGACGCTGCTTTCCTTGCAGTAAGTTTTAATCTTTGCTTGTGTGCATGGGCCACTGAAGGGAAGGCGCATAGTTTACATGCCTGGAGATCTATCCGCATTTCATGCATTGTTAATTTACATTAACTAAAGTGCACATCATCCAATTTTACTCATTTCTTTATCTTTTCCACCATGCAGTCAAGCGATGTGATGGATTATTCATTACTGGTTGGAGTGGATGAAGAGAAGCATGAGTTAGTTCTTGGAATCATTGATTTCTTGAGGCAGTATACCTGGGATAAGCATCTTGAAACTTGGGTGAAGGCTTCAGGCATCCTTGGTGGCCCAAAGAACGCATCACCAACTGTAATTTCACCAAAACAATACAAGAAAAGGTTCAGGAAAGCAATGACAACTTATTTTCTAATGATCCCAGATCAGTGGTCTCCTCCTACCATTCCAAGCAGATCTCAGTCAGATATAGGGGAAGAGAATGGACAAACCGGGACCTCAGTTAAGTGATTCTATGAGTCTGTAACTATATATTAAAAAATGTAATTTGGGAGTCAACTCTCCCATTCTGTTTTTCTTTGTTCATACGACTGATTTCCATTTTTGAATTCTTTTGGAGGGCAATTTTTCTTTTACACCAAAAGAGAGCCATAAATTTTTTGTTAGGAGATGCGAAACAAGGCTGTCTAAAGCCAGGGAAATTTCTGTCTGAGGTCCAATATTTCTTGATCTCTGCATGATATTTTTGTACAAAATAGTTGTTCTTGTATTTAGCATTCCATCGTGTACATGTTTTTTATGTCAACCTTTCTACCACAGTGAATTAGACTCTTTTGGTGAATTCCCAGTCTTTCATATATTCTTCCCTTGTGCGTACATGTTGCCTTCTCATTGTTAATTGCTGTGGCTTTCATTTACAAAAGTTAATGCTGATGTGATGTAAGGAATTGTGATTCCCGTCATCATGTCATGTACTTATTACACACTGGTCAGGATGAATCAGAATTGAATGGCTATTAAGTGTTTGCAGGATTCATCTTTTGCTGATATATTTTCATGTACAATATGGTCAGCAACTGCCAAAAAAGAAAAAAATAATCAAATGATTGTATACGATAATAGGGAAGATCCTGTTTTGCCAGACGAGTGATAAATCAGAGCAATCAAATTATTCTATTATAAACATCAATGACAGGTTCCAAGCTTTGATTTGTTTGACCATTTATCACATAAATGGCAGTCCCTACAGTCAAATTTTAGGATACAAGAATCTATGCAAGGCAGCTGTTAGCCTGTAATCGATTGAAAAATAACAAAAAAACCCAAAGGGGCTGTGAGCTTTAATCATCATAATGCAAAAACAAAGTGATTACAAGAGAAATAGGTTTTTTAGCTATCTATATACAATCTCTAATACTTGGAGTGTCTTTCTTGTTACATGCTGTAGAAACAATTATTTCATGAAATCTGTGGAATCTGGTAAGAGGCAGGCTTTCTATTAGTGGAACTTGTTAAAATCATTCACTTGGAGTCATCTTGCGCAATGATAACACCTTTATTAGCATTGCTGACTCCGCCACCATTAACAATTTGAAGCCATCTATCTTGAAGAAGATCAAGGATCTCAGCATCTCTGGGTTCAGAACATTAGCAAAAACTTCATTTTAGACTACAGGAGCTAAGGTCAAAGTAATTTGAATACGGTATAACAAGGTACCAGAAACAGGGTTCTTACCTCAGATGATAAGATGTTCCAGGAATCTGTTGAGGAAAACGAGGCCCCTCATCGTACCCTTCACAAACTATTTCTCCATTTTCATCTCTATAGCAGATTATACCCTGAGACTGATCCTCGAATACCTATTAAAAGATGAGGCAGACATTCAAACATTCATGTTGGTCAGACAATCTATATGATGTTTCTTGTCCAACGGGTACTACTCAGTTGCAAAGATTTCATTAGCTTCAGTAACAAGAAACATGGAAGACAAGGGTTGCTAGAATATATGAATTGGAATACTAACAGGAAAAGAAAAAGAAGTTGACCTTGTTCTTGGCGAAGGATCTGATCTGAAGTGTGGATGCTTTCTTGCCAGGAACTTGATTGTGTTGAAGCATCACGATCTTGTTGGCATGTTTTATAAGTGGACTAGACGTTCTAACTGGAATATGAAGAGGAAAAGAACATGTTACAGACATTGATCTCATATTACAGGGAAGGAGGAGGGGAATGAAAGGAAGAGCAGAGAGTTTTTGTTAAGACTAAGGAAGGAAAAACTAAAGCTAAGACGAAGGAAAATGACAAAGCATCGGTTACCATATTCAATTATTAGGAGGTTAATGTCTTGTCATGGCTTTATAATCAGAATTTTTTTATATGTAAATGGGTTCCTTGTTGCTAATCTTCTACATGTTACTGCTGAGGAAGCCTGAGTCAGCCTCATGTTGATTCAGCATCTTATTTTCTATCGAATTTGTTGGTGGGTCTACTCACATTATTTCAGAGTTAATTCCCTTCGTTTTCTTGTCTGCATATATGAAACTACAACTTTTCTTGACATTTCTAGGTAAAAATATGGAACCTGATTTTAGAACCAAACTGAACTGATTTTTGACGTTTTTACACAACAGTTACCTGTTGTCACATCTGTTCGAAACATCTCAATGGAAAAGGGTCTCGAATTCTGGAGGAAAAAAAAATAAGAACCTGATTGATGGACATTTGAAAAGATAGAAATATCCATGCTAACAAGGCTATGCTATCTCTTCCCAGTGGATATTTTGATTTCTCTTCCACAGCAACTATACTTTTTTCAATTGCAGCACTCTCTACCTGTTTTTATAAAAATTTTCCCATCAATCAACCTCAACTGTTTATTTTTGTATAATTTCTTCTAACTTTTTCTATCAAAAGTCAAAATTGAAAAAGCAAAATCTCCCCCAAGTAAAACCTGTTCATCAACAATAGCGGAAAGCATACGTATTACGCCATAGAATTTCCATTAAACTATTGATTAATGTAATTTCTTATCGTATGCTGACAACAGTGGACCTTGAAACTGTCATTAAGTAAGCATTAAGATTACATCTAAGTTTAATCATGGAAATTAAATGATAAGATATTATAATTCTTGTGGTATCAAATTCATTTAGAAAGAGTCAAATAATGCTTGCTGGTTTGGCACTCTTTGGGCTACACGTAGGCAAAGCAGAAATGTTTATTTGGAGCAGTACTCTTTCCATTATCTGTTTACCAACCCATCGCATTTCTAGCCTTCTAGTAGGTGTGTAAAGGCAGACTGATAATTGGAGAAGAGAAACAGTTATAAATTCAAAACCTATAATTTTATTCGGAGAATGAAAAAAAATGGAAAAAAAAAAAACTATACTCTTTACATCCATTTGAATGCAGGTTGGAAACCAAGAAATTAGACCCCATTATTGAGAACTTAGATCTTGTTCTAACCACTCCTATCTTCTTCTCTATTCAATCACTGAACCTAGATTTGTGATCCAACAAAATGTCACCAAAAAAGTTTTTGAAAGAGAAGGAAAACCTTTATAAATTGCATGCTTTTGCTTTTGTTTGATGCTGACGAAAATAATTTGGTATGAGATAATCATTTAAGTTTAGAAGATCAATGAGCAAGATCATCTTATCAATTTAACCTCAATATCCACTGCTTTGTTATATATGGAATTTTCTTCTTTTTAGTTCCTCTTTTGTCAACAGAAACTACTTTATCAAATGGTATATAAGATCAGCAAGGAGTTCCAAGGAGCATAGATAGTATGGAAATATAATTTTTTTTTCTATGTTGGGAAAATGGTGGCATTCAATTCAGCCATTCATATCATATTGACCAATCAAGTGATCTGTTAGCGAAATGTTCAACTCTTAATTTTTTAATTCCGGATACTCAAATAAGAAAAATCAAAATCTTATCATATTAGACTTAAACACATAACAAAATTTGGTAAGCCCAATTACTATGGATTCAAGTTCAACTACCTGGTTGGTCCTAGGTTTATATCCCATAACTATGAGCTAACCTCCTTTCTGGGCCTATCCTTATTTAACTCTAGCTCCTCTACCCTGGTTTTTTTTTTTTTTTACAGCTTCTTATGTTCAGTTTTTATCCTCGTTTTTATGCACTAGTTTGGTTATATTAGAAAAAAAAATTTTTTTCCTGTTTCTTTATGTTCTTCAACTCTATGTTAAAACTTGAACATAAGATCTCAAAACACCATCAAACTGTATTATCATCATTTACTTCTATACAATTGATTTAAATGACATTAAAGTGAGCTGGAATTTCAGATCAAACTTGTTGGTGGTTTGTTTCAGATGAACCAAATCAATTTTAAGTAGTGGCAATGAGTCTCTTTATCAACCATGAATGATCAGTAGCCTCAATACTTTCGGTGTTTAAATATAGCTTTTTTTTTATGATTTCTGTAGACCTTTTTCCTAGAACCCAAAAAAAAAAAAAAAAAGAGTTCAACAATCAACATAATTGTATTACCCTAGATGCTAATGAACCAAAGTACTAAACACTGTATTTATTAAATTATAGTATATGTATATGTCAACTGACATGATTCAGTATGTTTTTCTGAAATTTGAAAGAGATGCTTATTTACCTAGGCCTAGCAGTAGTATTTATTTGGACTGAAATGTGTCCCAACTCCCAACTATCCAAACTTCAAAGAATCAATTTTCTTTCAAAAAGAAATTATCCTAAAAGGCTAAAACTAAAGAGGACAATGGAAAGTGCTTCAGGAAAAAAGAAAATAAAAGAAAAGGATTCTGTAACATGGATGGAAGGACAAAGAGAGACAAAAGTTCTAACTAGTGCTTACCTGCAATGCAATAGCTTGTAAGCCCATGAACCACGAAATACTCAATCTGAACTAGAGATAAAATCCAATAAGAAGCTTCCCAGAAAGAATACAAAGACATATATAAACCAATAAAAAATTTCCTTCATCTTGTCATTTCTTTGCTTTAAAGGCAGGAATGCAGCTCAGAACTGATGACTCAGGAGTAAAGAACTCAAGGGTTCTCTTTTTTTTTTTTTGGGCCTAACCATTGTTGTAGTATTAAATTATGTTCACCTCCCAAAGTCCCTCTTCTTTTGATGAAGTACTATTTCGTCTCCTAGCTTCTCTGTCTAATTCTGTGAGACTAGGACAATGTGTCACTGTTGTTTCATTTTGAAATGGAGATGCATTCAGACAGAGATAAAAGCTTTGTTAAAGTGTTTATCCCATGTGGGTCTCATGAACAGTCTATTGGTCCATAGTTTCTAGTAGTCAAAGCTTTTTTCTTGTTTAGCGAAGAGCTAACTTTGTTGGAGACTCTCTCCAATCGCTTTCTCATGAAACGGTTGAAGTAGTATTAGCATATCAAAACAGATGTGGCTGGGCAAATCCACTTGACCAAAGTCACCGAAAAGAAAAGAAAACTGCTGTACATCCAAGAAAATTCTTCTAGCTAAGCACAAAATCAGTTATCTTCAACAAAACATGGATCTTGCGGGTCCCAAATACTTTCAAGCTCCACCTTCATTTCCATCTAATGGGGTAATGAACTTAAAGATCCCGCATTTGTTTTACTCGTCTTTCTTATTTATCTGTCATAACATTTGTTTTCATCTAATTCAGGACCGACCGCTGGAGAGTAATGCAAGTCTTTATGGACAACCGCTGGAGACTAATGCAAGCATTTATGGACAAAGCAAGGACAACCCATTTGCTGACACTTTTCCTGACCCACTTTGCAAGCTTAATCTCAAGGAGACATCTGAGTTTGTCAAGTCATTTCCAATGGCGACTTCTAATAACAACACAGATAGCAGAGGGGGAGGGTTTTTGGATATTTCAATTCAGAGAAGAAGAGAAGGAGTGAACTCAGTCACAACACAAAGGAGAGTTTTGGAAGCTCCTTCTACACCAGGTAGGCCAGTTTTCAGCTTCAGTGGTGGCAATCATGCTAGGAAGAGCTTTCCTTCAAAGTGGGATGATGCAGAGAAATGGTTAATCAGCAGCTCTTGCTATGAGTCTCCTGCCCATACGCTAAAGCCACCACCTGAATCATCAAAGATGATTAAACAATGTGATAACTTTAAGCATCAAACTGAGGTATTTTCTGAGAAATCAAGGGTCACTGAGGAAAGGGTTACAAAGTTTGTCACAAGCTTTAAAGGGTCAGTTTCTTTGGAACACCATCATCCAACCCCAGGTTCTAGTGGAAACCCAGGCTCTGCAGATGTCCTTCTAAAAGGTAGGATCTAACTACATTTCAACTTTAACCAAAATTTTGGTCATTATGATAGTCTTTTTCTTTCCCTTTTTGCCTTTTTATAAGCTTAATAGTACTTTGAACTGTTCCACTGTTTGATTACTTTCCTTTTCAGATAAAAACAAAATCCAGAATGGTTTGTCAGTGCTTTGATTAGAATCAACAATTTAGGCTTCTTTTTTATCTTCTTTTTCCCTCTCCATAAAGAATAAAGAAAATGGGGTCTTGAATCTTGTGGTTTACCTTTTTCGATTTCGAGCTGAAAAACACAATTAGTCCCCATGTGCAGAACTGTTATTTAGTTTAACTCTACAACCAGACACTGCAATATTTTCTTCATCAATAAAATTCTCCCTTGTGATTACGGCAATCCATCCAATGCCGAGTGTGAAATAGTTTCTTGAAAGCTTATATTTAGTATATCACTGTTTTATACATAAATTATACTAATTGGAGAGGACTTGGTATAAATTTTGGTTAACATTGAACAACACTTTATTTTATTAATCATTAATGTAGATAAGTTCACGGATGAGGTAGAACCAATTTTACCAAATTTCGGATACTCGGAGCCCTCAAGAGAACGGTTTCTTTTCAGAAACTCATACTGTGAAACCATGAAAGATGCAGGCACTGAAGTATCCCATGAGATTAAACATAAAAATGTTGGGACTGAGATGACTCCACTAGGAAGTTCCACAACTTCTAGATGCCACACACCATTCAAGAGCTCATCACCTGCACGGCATAACACACCAGCTAACAGGTCAGGTCCATTGGCATCCGCTAATTCCAATAGTTCTAATATCACGATTGACATTTCCCAGCTGCAAGAATATCATCTAGCTAAACTGCAACTGGGGACGCATTATGACTCTATCACATCCAATTGGAGCTCAAGGGAAGAGGAGGAGGAAGAAGTATCAAAGAGCCTTAGACATTTCGAAACAGGCAGTGCATACAGGAAAAGTGTTTCCGATTCAAGAGCTGCATGGGAAGAAGAGGAAAGGACAAAATTCTGCCTGAGGTAATGAGGTAAAATATTTATTATCATTATCTCTGTTACGTAGCATATCAGTAATGACTATTATTTGTGTCACAGGTATCAGAGAGAGGAAGCAAAAATCCAAGCTTGGCTGAACCTTCAAAGTGCCAAAGCAGAAGCTCAATCAAGAAAGCTTGAGGTACTTTCTCGATCTCATGACTAGTTCCTATTCTAGCACTTGTTGTACTATAACTCATGATATTGATACTTTTAAAGTTAAATGGTTGCCTTTGAACCCAAATTTCTTTTGCTGCAATTTTGAATTTTCTCATCCACTGCAACTGGCACAGCAACTAATGATGCAATTATCTTTAACTGCTAACGAAGTCTTGTACATCAAAAGGAATAAGTGAGATGCCTTTACGGGTTAATAGTTATGATTGTAGTCATTTGGTGAGGCCTTGTTTTTACATTGGAAATTAAATATGAGTAAAGCTTATCTGTGCATTCTATGCATATTCGTCAATTGAATGTGCTATGTGGATTATCTTTGGAAGTGTTATCCAAACTTATTAATGGATTTTTTCTTCCTCGAGCCACTCGCAACTCTAAGACACTTTCATCTCTTGCTTTCTTGACTAGTCCACCTCTGTTGGAGTGTCTACCCTCAATTCAATATGCTTTTATCTGCATCCTTCTCTCTTAAATATATACGAAGAAAGCTAAAAGTACCCAAGTCCCTATTTTTATATTGCTACTGTGGTGGTTGTAACTTGTAAGCCCATGTGAAGATCAAGCATTTAGAAATCCGTGGGGAATTGGAATATTTACTTAAGCTGGGTTGTCTCCTGCTTGGAAACTTGGATTTTAGGTATTATTGAATAAAATAAGCTTCCGCCTATTTAATTAAGGTTGCACTCCTTGTTTGTCCACTTGTTGCCTCCTGCACTCCGCCAACAATCTGTAGTGCAAAAGATAATGACGGCTAAGAAGCTGATTAGTTTAAACCCTATCCAAACAGGGTGTATACAGCCAATGAAGATTATTCAGAAAAAAGAACAGGAATTACTAACATGGCCCAGTAGCCTAACACCTCATTAGTTTCAGGGTCATGCAAGCATTTGACTTGGATTTATTCTATTATGTGCGGATAATCCCTTCGTGGACTGACATTGTATTTGGTATATGATGTTCTGAACTGAACTTTTCAGGTGAAAATACAAAAGATGAGATCAAACTTAGAAGAGAAATTAATGAAAAGAATGGCAGTTGTTCATAGAAAAGCTGAGGAATGGAGAGCAGCGGCCCAGCAACAACATGCTGAGCAAATGCAAAGGGCAACTCAGCAGGCGCAGAAGAGAATGAACAATAATAACTCAAATATTTCTGGCCACAGCTCATGTGGTTGCTTCCCTTGCAATAACAGCCACGCATGAAGATTTTCGAAAGATAGATCATCTCCGATCTCCATTGTGTATCTCTCTGGACTCTAAGGAAATTCCCAAAACCTCATTCTTGCAAAGCGTTTATGCAGAAAAATCACATCAATAACAGTAGCAATATTGACAGAACTATCAAAAATGGGATCTTTCATCAAAATTTCACCATTTCTGATACAAGTGGTACATAAATTGCCTTGTTCATTGTCAATTTGTGATGCTGTGCCAATAACATGACGATTGTTGTGCCACTCATTTGCCTCTATCTTCTAATTATTTTGGTTGTGACCCATCACAAGGACCTTGTCTTTTTAATGTTTTTGTTTTTTTTATTTGACAAGCATAAGAAACTTGTCTGATAATGCGTGTGGACCAATTCTTTATCAATTGATTGTGTCAGGGATCATAACACTTTTGATGACACTTATGAGATGAAAATTTTTTTATCAATTAAATAAATGAAAACAAAATCAAATAATCACACGAGAGAATAATTTAACGTAATTCGATCCAATCGATTTATGATTATAAAAGAAAAAAAAGATATACTAATTATAAAAAATTATAAATATACAATCAAATTAAGCATTCACAATTAATACTTATAAACTTTTTTAATTTTTTCTAATTTTATAAAATATTCTCAACTCAAACATACGTATACATTTATACACTATATTTATGTGAACTTTTTTAGTCACTTTTAACTCACTCACAAATATTTAAACATATACATCTATAAAACGTAAATCTTTAGTAGTCTTATGAAATATTTATCTTATAAAACTTATAACTCTTTTATATTTTTTTTCATACCTAATTCTATAAAAATTTTACGTATTTGTTAAACACAAACTTGTCTATTAAAAAATTTTTCCTCTTAAAATTTTTTTTCAAACATTTTTTTTCATCAAATAATATTTAATTAATTTCAAATAAATTTTTTATAAAATTTGAGTCATTATTATCGATAGTTTGTAAATCAATTATCCCATCAGCTCTTTTTAAGTTGTAACCCACTGATTATTGCATTCCTTGTTGACCTGAAACTCTGGAGATAGACTAGATTTTGGTTCTACTAATCTATGACAATGCCAATCTTTAAATCTAGGATTGGAGGTGACATGAATTGTTTTCATTAACACCAACCGAGTACAATTGTGAAGAATATGAACAATACCAGACAGTGAGGGCAATGGAAGAGGAATGTCCACAAAGTTTTGTCAAGTTTTTGGTTGGGGAACAACAAAAGAAATAAAGAATCCGTGTAACCAATCACCATTTCAGAAGGGAAATATCTAGATATGGTTTTGTTCATGCCGCATTTGCAACAAAAATTTTGATGAATTAATGAGAAACTGTTGATTAAAATTGCTTCCCTAAAATCAAAGAGCTCTTCCCTGTTTCATAATCTAGAGCCAATCATTAGACAGTATTCACCATATATTGACAAGTGGTCATACCCTACACCTCAAAACCTGGCTTTCGACATCCCGGGAGACAAAAGCTGCTCTTGTCACAAGACATATTTCCCCACAAATTAAATGAAAGAGAAAAATATCCCCAGATAGCAACAAGGCAACAACATCCACGTATTTTCGTTTTTCCGCATGCAAGAAGACTAGAGCTTTGATGATAAAAGTTTTGCTGTAGTAGCTTTGGTCTTGTTGCTTTCTCATTCACCAGCCCATTGTTTTTCACTCTGTTGTTGCAGCAAAATTACATTAAGCCTTTTTCTCCGGATAACCCCAACATTGTGGAGTATGCACTGCCACAGCATCTTAGGAAATGATACGGTAAATGTCTGAGTCCATTTTTGCGGATAAAAAATGTTACTTCCTTTATCCCATTTTTTTTATTAAATTTTTTTAATGTTCCAAAATTATGTTATATTCTTTTTTTAATCATTTAAAACTCTTACCTTTTTATATTTTAAAGTTTTTTTTATGATTTTTTTAACTTTTTAACATTAATAATCATGAAATTTTAATTTTATAAAAAAAGTAATTTTAATATTAAATATATTAAAATCAATTTAAAAAAAAAACTCCGTAAAAATTAATATAAATTAAACAAATTGGAATGGAGAGAATATTATTATGACAAATGAAGAAGGAAAAACATCGCAAACAACAAAAAAACACATAAAACCAAGAGCATAAAAAATTAATTTAATTTTATATATTGACCTTCAATATTTCCAATTCAGTGGGATTGATTTATTTTTTTTTCCTCAAAAAAATTTAATTTACTTCTTTTTTCTAAACACATTCCTAAGAGGTTTCAAAGCCTCAAATTCTTGGGTCTGGGCAGATCTTTGTCAACTCAACTTACGTGGACCAAACTGGACATCAGATTGAGGTAACAACATGCAGCCTAGCCCAATAAAGAGTGGGTGTTCATTATGAACGACCTGGTCCAACATCGTTTAATGGCATGGCTTGTTTTGCAAGAAGACTTTACAAGAAGCACCAACATTTTACTCCGTCTCGTTACTCGTCTTCTCTCTCTCTCTCTCATACTCTTTCACAAGTGAATCACCGTAAATCATCACTCTCAAAATCTCTTTTTCGAGTTAAATTTCTTTCCAGAAATAAACTAAATTTTGTGGGTTTTTTCTGCAGGTTTTGTTAGATCTAACATCTAATCAATCCAAACATGTTTCTCACCAGGTACCAAATCAAACCATATTTATTACTGCTAAAGTTTGATAATTTTTTTTTAATGTTTGCTGATTGGTCTGTGAAGGACTGAGTATGACCGTGGGGTGAACACATTTTCTCCGGAGGGAAGGTTGTTCCAGGTCGAATATGCTATTGAGGCCATCAAGGTAAAACATTTTTCTGTTTGTTTCCTTCTAAAATCACCCAACTCTTAGAGTTTTCTCAAGGGAAATTTTGTTGCCATTAACATTTACATCATGTACTTTAATTCACAGCTAGCTAGGTGTTGGCCTTTTTTCTTTCAATTTTTTGGGTGTGTTTTAATGTAAAACTGGTTTTTTTTTTTTAATTGAACTGCAGCTGGGTTCAACTGCAATTGGGTTGAAGACAAAAGAAGGTGTCGTGCTGGCTGTCGAGAAGCGTATTACTTCACCACTGTTGGTCTGCACTGCACTCTTACCAGATTTAATGTTATTATATCTGCAAAATATTTCTGCTAGTTACTTGTATAATTGGCCTTTACTCTTTGTAATTGAAGAAAAAGGCTTTCTTTTTTGCTTGGCTTTATTGTGTTTTCTTTGCAAAATTGTAATATGAGAGGGTGGCTTTTTTAAGATGTGGAGTTCCTTGAAGAATAAAGGAACTGATAGCTAGCTGCTAGGGTCTTAAGGAGTCTCTTTTGACAAATAACCAAGTCTTCAGTTACATACATGTGAATGTTGGCTGATTTTCAACTCTAGAAATGAAGATCAGGGTGCGAGCAACAGAGTTTGCAGTTGCTTAGTCATCCTATACTCCCACTTTATTGTTGCTCCCATAATATGGTACGCAATATGTCAGCTCAATGTGATGTAATCCCTAAGACATGCAGATTATTCTATTCAACTAGTAGCTACCTTTTTTTTCTTCTCAATATGCTATTCCATACTCCCTAAGATTCCTTTCCCTGCCACTTGTTTACTGTGATTAAATGCTTTTGCACTTGAAGCTACACCCTTCTTGTTAAAAGCTACCACAAATCCAGCACGTAGCATGTGTCACATATATTAGATTTTGTGGAATGGAGATTGTTGCAACGTCTTTCAGTCTTCATAGGTACTGGATTCTCTTTCAGGAACCTAGCAGTGTTGAGAAGATTATGGAAATTGATGAGCATATAGGATGTGCTATGAGTGGGTTGATTGCTGATGCTCGTACACTTGTTGAACATGCACGAGTTGAGACTCAGGTACCATAGTTGTTAGTGCCTTTACTCTTTGATAAATTGATATGTAATTTTTATGTTGATATCTTTTACATTCACACAGAACCACAGATTCTCATATGGTGAGCCAATGACAGTAGAGTCCACAACACAAGCTCTTTGTGATCTGGCCCTTCGATTTGGTGAAGGAGATGAAGAATCCATGGTACACTTGCATATCTTTTCTGACTCGTGTAATCGTGCATTAAGTTTCTTTTGCTATTTGATATAGAATTCTGCCTGTGACATTACTTTTGAAGTGATTATTAACATATGGTAATGTTTTTGTGTGCAGTCCCGACCATTTGGGGTATCTCTTCTCATTGCTGGTCATGATGAGAATGGACCTAGCTTGTAAGTATCAGATGGTTTTACATTGTGTTGGCTTTCCTATGGAAAAATCTCTTTCAACATATGAGAAAGACGAATGAATTTTTGTTGCATTACTAGCACTTTTAGGACCATCATTTCTTTTAAATCACGTCACTGTATTATCACAATTTTGATTGGTTAAAACTTAAACATGGAACTGCCATGAAGAATACCACCTATTAACAATTACTGCTATCAGAATTAAAACAGTTCCCATGATCTGGTCGGCTGGTTTCCAAATATATTCATTTGTGACATTTTATTAGAGATATAATTATAAGGTACATGCTTATGACTGCTTGCTAGTTTTAGATTGTAAAACTTTAAGAAGTTAACACCTTAACAAGCTTAGATGGGTAATTTATCGTGCACATGATATGGCTTCCATGCCCCAACCTATTAATCCAAGATTTCATTGTCACACATCAAACACTGCATTCACTTAATCAACTTTGACTTAGGTCTATCATTCTCAGTTGCTTCCAACTTCTCTTTTGCAGATACTATACTGATCCTTCTGGCACATTTTGGCAATGCAATGCAAAAGCTATAGGTTCAGGTTCTGAAGGTGCAGACAGCTCTTTCCAAGAGCAATACAACAAGGTATCTTCACTTCTGTTGTATGTTGTTTTTCTTTCTTGGGAGTGCTTAATTTGGTAACTTGATTGATTTAGGAGTCTACTTGTTATTAAGTTTTAGGATATCCATTTCTGCAATGTCTAAATAACTAAAATTAGTATGCCATGTCACGATATAAGTTTCATTGCTTTGACTCTGTTGTATGTTCATGAGTCATTTGGTGCTGATTAACATTAACAATGAATTTTTTTCCCCCTGCAGGACCTAACTCTTCAAGATGCTGAAACGATTGCTCTGTCCATTTTGAAACAAGTAATGGAAGAAAAGGTAAAGTTTTACATCAAATATATGCAATTTTGAGATTGAACTGTATGTATTTGTTTATTTTTACTGACAAATTCTCGGTTATTGAACAATACATTGTTACAGGTGACTCCCAACAATGTTGATATTGCCAAGGTAGCACCAACATACCATCTATACACCCCTTCAGAGGTGGAAGCCGTCATTTCTCGCCTATGAGTATGCTTTGTCATAAACAATCTTCCCATGCGACTGGCTTTCCTGTCATAATGATACATGAGTTGGGGGAGAGGCTTGTATTTGTTTCTAGGGATTCAAGCTGTGAAACCTTATTTTTGGTGTGGTGCTTAACTCATCAACTCTTTAGTTGGATAATTTAATTACAACTGATCAGAAAAGAACCTTTGAATTGGATTTAATTTGCGTTCTCAAATTCTAGCGTGTGGTTGACCCATTGTTTTTTAAAGTCAGTTTACCCTCTCATTTTTGTGGAATAACAAGAATTACTTCGATCTCATTCGAAAAATCGTCACTAATATACCTTCTGATAATCTAAAATATTGTTTGGTGGTTTCATCGGTGGGTTCCGGGTGAGTTATTTCTCCTAATTAGTTATTGACAATAATCACATTTCTGTCTGTCATAACCCCCAACTCCAAAGAGGAAATCTATCGTTCACCATACTCTTGAATTTAGAACAGCAAAAACATCACCGTTATGCCTTAATACTCGTATATTAGTTACAAGAGTGAACATTGTTATAAATAAATGATCACATGGTTTTTTTATTAAGATATTAAAATTGTAAAGACTCGGTGAACAAGTCAACAAAGTTGGTGTGTTGTTCCATTGAATGGGAAAAAAAGGAAAAAAAAGAACGCTGGTGTCCATGCATCTGTATGAAAAAGAAAAGGGCACGTCTTATTCAGAATTCTTACCATGTCTACCTTTAGACTTAGTCACAGAATTCATCCATAAAACTTTTATGGAAATCTGTTAGACGGGTGACAACAGCTGGAATCTTGTCTTCTTGAGGGAGAATTGTGCACCTAAAATGCCAAGTGCCAGGGACCTATGACAAAATACCACATGTCAATTATTGGTAAATATGAGAAAGTTTGAATTAATTGGCATCCTAAACCACCCGACGGAAATGCTAATAATTATCAAATAATAGTGTAATACAGTCACCAAGGGGCCTTCAAAATATTTAAGTTGATCCAATTAAATTATCATTTCCCATAACCAGATTCCTTTTCATCTTTAAATTTATACTTCACTAAATTAAAACAGCAAATTAAGTATTAGCTTAGATGGCATGCATGTTGATCAAACTTGAGGACTTAGGCCCTATTAAAAATTCAGAAAAAAAAAAATCTACTTCCTAACTTCTGAAAGCAGAACTGCAATTAAAAATACCCCAAAGTTCCTAACCAAATAAAGCCAACATAATGGCAGCAATCAACTCACCTGCCTAAAGCCAGAACCAGGAACAAAAACAATTCCAGTAGCAGTGAGGAGACGGTGACAGTAAAATGCATCTGGTGCTGTTTTTGCTGCTTCAGCAGCTTTGATTGCCTTTTCAGGCAGGCAAATTCGGGGGAAGAGATACATTGCACCTTCTGCCTTATTGCATGTTACACCTTCCAACTTATTAAATGCATCTTCCAGTGTCTACATTAAGAATAAAAAAAGTATTATAAAAAAAATTATCACACTAAAATGAACGGGTGTAATCTTAAAACCAGTGTCTACATTAGAAATAAAAAGAGTATTATAAAAAAAAGTATCATGCTAAAATGAACGGGTGTAATCATAGAACCAGTAGAAAGGGACGTTGAATAAAAATTTCCAACAACTATTTCATTTGAGTGTCATGTAATTGATAGAATTTTTTTTGGTCATATAATTTAGATAGGCGAATTTTTGTTGGTCATATAATTTAGATAGGCGAATTTTTGTTGGTCATATAATTTAACTCTCTTACACTGGCAATCAACTGCAAGTTCCCAAAAAACCTGGTTAAGTATCATATTAGAATGTGGAATTTAGCATTCACTTTTGCTACAACTAAACATTAATGCCCCTTATTCAGATTATTAAACTAATCCAACCTAACAGAGGACTAACCTTTCCACACCTTGCTAAAGATGAGAGGAAATAAAAATAGTATAAAAAAAAGTTATCATACTAAAATGAACGGGTATAATCATAGAACCAGTAGAAAGGGACGTTGAATAAAAATTTCCAACAACTATTTCATTTGAGTCTCACTTATTTGATAGAATTTTTTTTTGGTCATATAATTTAGATAGGCTCAAACTCTCTTACACTGGCAATCAACTACAAGTTCCCAAAAAACCTGGTTAAGTATCATATTAGAACGTGGAATTTAGCATTCACTTTTGCTACAACTAAACATTAATGCCCCTTATTCAGATTACTAAACTAATCCAACCTAACAGAGGACTAACCTTTGCACGCCTTGCTAAAGATGAGAGGATTCCATCTCTTTCAGCACGGTATGATTCATAGGATTCATCTCCAACCTGCAAATTTCATATGCTTTATCATTTGCAACAAATATCACATGCCTATTTAAGGCATGCATGACATAATTTAACCAATGTTGAGCTTGGACATGTATGTAAACATAAAATTTTACTCCATTATCCCAGAAAAGTACTGCCCTAGAGACACCAAATTGTGTACCAGATAGCTTACAAATTGTCAACCATCAAAAAACATAATAGTTGGGAGATTTAAAATCTTTCTCCAAATATGAGTTTCTTCTATAAGAACCAATGCTTACAAGCAGCTAGTCAAACCTCAAAATCCATCTGGTCCTATGCCATCTTATTTTATGTCATGCATCCAATGTTATTGAATAAATACAGAAAACTGATTTTAAATGAAAAAAGATTTAACCTTAGGTGGACTCATGACAAGGCTAGCAAGAATTTGACCAGAGATGTTAGAACACAGATTCACAGATGCCACTTTGTATATTTGCTCCCTGACATCAGCACTGAACCCAGTAACCTCCATATAACCTCCCCTTTTTCCACACTCTCCATAATACCCTGGAGACGGTAAAAGAGCGCATGGTCAAAATTCCAAAGTTTACATAAGCTCTTTCACCTGCTATAAACGCAATAATAGAACTAAGATAAAAACCAAATTTACCTTTTGAGACTGACTGAAAAGATACTAAGGATATATCCTTCTCACCATAACCCATAGACCGGGAAACCTTCTTAAAAGAGTGGAATTTCTTTTCAGGTACATAAACATTTTCCTGGTAAACCTGTAAAACCATAGGTGGTTATTAAGGTCAATGCAGGAACGAACTCACCCTTGGGGTTCATACCTGGAAAGCAAAGTCATTGCCAATGAATGGCAAAGCCAAAACATAAAAAAAAACAACCTACCTCATCTGCCAGAAGAACAAGACCTTCTTGCTTGCAGAACTCCACAATTGCCTTCTGGTTTTCCTCAGCAAGAACCTGAAATCACAATGAGAAAATAAAATCATGTAAAAATGAAATTCAAGACATTTCTTCATTTAGAATATTTTTTCGAAAGCATATTATCAATTACCTGTCCTGTTGGGTTGCCTGGATTAATTACAACCAAGGCCCTAACAGTGATGCCCTTGGACTTTGCAGTCTCCAGTTGGTTTTTAAGCTCAGAAACTTCCAAACCCCAACCTGTAGCTTCATCAAGATAGTATGGAACCTGCAAAAGCAAAAGAAAGTTGTAATCATAACAATCTGGCAATCTCAATTTCCAACCATGTTATAAGTCCTGCTATGAAAGGCAGATAAAACCTAATCCTCAATAAGCATAGGCAACTTGATTTTGGTCAATTATTTAGAGCTTGGCCAATAACCAGCAAAACATAAGTACTTCAGTGACAGGTGAAGAACCCAGATAGCTTACAAATATCTAAAATTCTAAATAATACTTTAACATATCATATGCATACCAAAGTTCCACCATGCAGAGCAATTGAAGCAGAGTATAAAGGATACTGAGGGATGGGACAGAGAATTCCATCCTTCTCAGATCTGATCAGTAATTGCATCATCATATGCACCTGAAGATAAGGAGAAATCCATTCTGTTATACATGCGTTCATGAGTAACACATCATTCATGAAATCAATGAGATTTTAGGATAGAAACCTACCGCAGGGCTGGCACCATCTGTCAAGAAAATATCATTTGGATCAGCAGGAAAACCATCACGAGCCTCAATTCCAGCAGCAATAGTATCACGTAATCCCTTGATACCCTGACATCGAAAGAAAATGAAATAACTATTAATAACATGCAAGCATGAATTGTCAAAGTTCCAAGATGTGAGCAATGATCACAACCTGGCTGTGACTGTAGGCACCAGTTGCCCTTCCAGGAATTTGATCGAGAATTTGCCAAGCCCGCTCTATGGAGTCAGCACTGCAAAAGGTCACGAGCCAATTTACATGAGGAAAAGGAATGACTATCAAAGAAAAACTGGTAATCTGCCAAAGTAAAGATTCTATGGCTAGCAAAAAAGAACATCTTATTATGTTTTGTCTTTCACTAGGCTCAATAGAAGTTGATGGAGTTTTCAGCCATCATGAACCATCAAGCATACAGAAGAAATCTAGATAGCAGGAAAATTCCCTTCAATTCTGATAGACTCGACAAAAATGGAAGGGTTTTTTAGGAAAATGCAAGTGCAAGAGTTAGCTCATCCACCACCAGAGATCAGCTCAAGAGGTAGGATGGTGGGATTGTATGGAGATTCTAGGCTCAAGGAGGAACATAAATATGTTGCTTCTCTGGTATTCAAAGTCCAAATATTTCTAGGTGCCTATTTTATTTAGACGTGGGGGTGGGGAGATAACATGTATAAATGTGCTAATAAACATAATCACGGTTTAAATTGTGCCCAGCAAGACACAAGGGGTAATACGTATATCTTCTACTCATATCCATCATGGGCATGGGTAAGCCCATTGGAGGGCCCAGATTAAACACCCATCTCAAAACTCAAAAACTTTATTAGGTGGAAGAACAGAAATGAAACAATTATAAAATTTAATAGAAACAACCTCAAAGCTGATGGCCAGTATGAATTCTCAGTACCTGAATAAACCCTGTGTTTCGCTTTTGTCCAAAATGGATGGGTGGTCACATAATGCAAGAACCTATTGCAGAGACATCCTATTTAGAATTGCTTCATTCACATTACACAACTTTATGGTAATCAATATCACCTGGTAACAAAATACCAACCTCTCGGAAAAAGGTTATCGGCTGCTGACCCAGAGACTGAGGGTTTCCGATGTTGCAGTACAATATCTGCAAAAGATTATTAACAATTTAACATTTAATGCCAAATATAAATAAATAAATAAAACTGGTAGGGAGTCAAATGAAAGTTCACGTAATACAATTATAGCAAAACAATCAACATTAGAACAGTCATCCGCCCCCTCCCCCGCCTTAATTTCCTCTCCTCTATGGAACCTTTATCGTGCCTTTTTTAGACAAGAGGCACTCCAATAAAATTAATTACTTCATGAGAAATGAACAACATTCAACCTACAGAATTCCATAACCATCAAAGTCAGCCGGACAAAATCCACAAGTCCAACATAAAAGCCTCTTAAGTTAAGGGAGAGTTTTGTTCACGGAATCTTAAATTCCGGGAGAAAGTGTGATACCCGAGAAAGTAGGATACCCGGGGTTTTGTTTGATTTTCAGGGCATCCCGTATTCAGACTCACTCATTTGATTGGGGAGAATCTCCATTTATTAATTCATGTATATTTATCATAATCTCCTTGACAAACTAGAGGCAACCTTTCATTTTGCTTTAATAAAAAATTCCCAGACAACAAATGATACCTTTAGTAGCAAAAGAAAACAAAGTTTTAATTTTTTTAAATTAAATATACCAATTATGACATTTAACTAGGCTTAATGCCGTAATTGACTAGATAAAATCTACAAAATATTTCAATTACGGCGTTTGGAATAGATGAACGCCTTGATTGCTTTTGTTTTAGAATTTGGGAAAACTCCTCACTTACGGCATTTGTTTAACACAAACGCCTTAATTGATTTTTTTTTTTTTCTCAATTACGATGTTTATTGTTAGAAACGCCTTAATTGATAGGTTTTATAATTGTTTAAAACTCTTAATTAAGGCATTTGTTTAATATGAACACCTTAATTGTTTCTGTTTAAAAATTTAGAAAAACTCCTCACCGGGTTTGTTCAGAAAAAACACCGCAATTGAATTTTTTTTAAAAAAAAAAAAGGTAAAACTGAGTTCTAGACTTGCTTTTAAGAAGTGTAACATATATGTGATTTCAGGTCAAATTTGGAAATAAGACAACTTTTTTTCGGAATCCTAAAATACCACATGGAGAAGTAGGTTTTTGATTCCGGATCGTTGAGTACTATTGAAAATCTGACAATTTCCCCATAATAGTATAACCCTGAACCAAACGTGGGAAACAAATACCCACCATCAAAATTTCGGAAGAAAATTTGTGGATTCCCCCGAACCAAACATACTCTAAAGGAAGAAAAGAACATACCTCTTCAAAGGGATGAGCCTCTGGCTTAGCCTGTATCTCTTGTTGCAATTTCTGAGAGAGATATTAAGATAATATCATTAAAGAACTATTCCATAAAACAAGCATGAGAAAATAAATTTAGACAGAAATAAAACTGTTACAAATACATTAGAGATGATGCAGATTGTCATAATACCTGGGCAAGGGTGACAATCTCACCACGGACAGCATACTCGCATTCTAGGACCTGATGATAAGCACAACGTAAAATCATCATTTGACTAATGAAAGGAAGGTATACAAGAGCACCTCTAATTACATAGGCAACTCGATTAATACCCCTAGTAAATTAATAACAAAATGAAAGAAGAAACGGGAATAGGTAGAATGAATTCAAAAACCGGTCTTCACGGTCATAGATGTAGATTTTTTTAAATAACGAGATACACAAAATACACAAAGCATAAATGATAAAACGCAGATTCAAAAACATCAAATCAAACATTAAACAACAAGAAAAAAGAGAAACCCAGATTCAGAAACACTTCAAATGAAAGAAAAAAAAAAAGAAAAAACAGAGTACCTTAGGGTTAATAGTATTCACAGTAATAGGAGGAGCCATTGTTGAATAAGGAGAATAAGAGGAAGAAAGGGAATCAACTACAGGAGTAGAGGACAAGAAACGATATGAGGATTGAGAAGAGGAGAGCAGATACCGTTGAAACTGATAGTTTTGACACGAATTTTCAAGGAGATTTCTGGCTCTGCCAATTACAAATCTCCGCATCTCTGTTCTATATATACACACTACACGCGTAGAATAAAACAGAGGCGAAAAAAAAGTTAGGTTTTGAAAGTAGAGAGAGAATTTAAGCTGTCCCTTCTGAGCAATTAAAAATTTTTGGTTTTCAGGCTTTTTTTTGAAAGAATCGAAACTGACTTGACGTTACCGATGCTAGTTTACTTGCGCCCACGGTTTCAGATTTTTGCTTCTCCTGAGGCACTAAACCCTCAGTTGGCTGTTTGTTTTTCTACCTTTGTCTATAATAAATATATTAATTACTTATGCAGCTAATTTAATTTGAATTATTGTACAATCAAGAATTAATTATTTACTTTTACCATATAATTTTCACATTACCATGTGCTTCATTTCATTTGTTTTTAGATAATTACCATGTGCTTCATGGACTTGGCAGTTGGCACACAGTAAGTCAGTGACATAGCTCAGATCTAACCTGCCATGATAATTTTTTTTAATGGGCAATGGTGAGAAGATTTGTGGATTTGTATGCAAATTTTTACTTCTTGCTTGAGTTTGCAGATTACCGTTGCATCCACTTGACCAAAATAGATGAGAAATGATAGGACATAATGCAAGGTAGAATTGAATATTAACATTAGTTGCTGTATAGTGGAGCGCTGTTAAAATTAAAGAGACTTTCATTTCAAATTCCCTACTCCAAACATTACTTAAAAAAAAATGAAGGCTGGCTTTGGCTTATATCACATCATTCATGAATTTAGATTTTACTGTTTTTGGGTATGTTGGCAGATGATCTATATTTTATTGACTTTACATAAGCACAAAAGGCACGAAACTATTGTATGAACAAAAAAAAAAAGGCAGGAAATTGTTATTCCATTTTTTTGACCTAATTCTTGCCTTTGTGAATCGGAAGAAACAATCTAAAATTTTTTGATGGAATATTGCAGAAAATCGAGAGAAATTCAGTGAAATCCAACGAAGAAGCTTGTCAACAGCTGAGCAAACATTTTTCTTTGGCGAGAATAGAATGGTCAGACAGAGCCGGCTGAATTGCCTAGCAGCCAAGCTATTATTTTTGTGAGGAAAGAATGGTCAGAGTGAAAAGTAGTGAGGCGACCTTACTGACAAGTCGAATATTACAAATAGGAAAAAGCTTTAAACATGCTTCTGGATTTGGATGGAATCAATTTGTTCCATGATGAAGGGGCTTCAGGGTTGTTTTTTCTCCTTTTAATCATCAAATTTGTGCTATTCAACAAATTCTATGACCTTTCACCCAAGTAATAAAGTTCTAGATTCTTGACAAATGGATTAGGATGTACTGGTTTGCCAGATGTATAAGAAGATAAGTATAAGTCTTATTTTAAAATGCCCTTGAAAATTACGTAAGAACACATGAATAAATAATGGACGCTAAATGATGCATTCTTTAGAATATATGTGTGTGTATATATATATATAGAGGTTTGACGAAGACATTATTTGTCCTTTACCTACGCACATGCCAAGGTGCATCCGAGAGAGGAATTCCAGTCTATCACTTTGCCATGATTAGCGAAGGTGGACTTCAATTTTATGTATCGTCCACCTCTCACCTCAGCCATAAACCGCAACCATTATTTGGGCTTTGGCTTTGCTACAGGTTTTATACAAAAAATGTTGGAGAGTTGGGCATTTAGTTTTAACAAGTTGTATCCTATTTACCAATTAAATAGCTAACAGAACTTTTGATGGATTGTTCACCTGGTATGTTGAATTCGATGGAATTTGCAGTTTTTGGGGTGCACACATTTCGTCATTCATTTTCATGTTTAATCATGAAAGTTGCTAACTCATTCAGCCATGAATCCTTATGCTAAGATGCTTTGTTCAATCTTTTTGGTTCATTTGTCATATTGATATTTAATGGTCCTCCTCAACATGTAACTTTCTTGTTTTATATTTTTTGGGTTACAAAAGATTGTTAAAGAATAGAGAGAGCGTAGCCATGGATTGTAATACATTCGAGTTATATATATATGGTTCTACAAACAAAATTTAATGTAAAAAAAAAAAAGAAGAAAAAACCATCATCTGAAATCTTGATCTTTGACCTTGCCTCAACCCTATCTTTGAGTCCATTATCAGATCATAAAGCTGGTTCATACGAGACAGTTGCATCAGGCAGCCAATCTTGACCTTGTATGAACGTTCCCACTGTGAACTTAACAGCATCAACGTCTGAGAGAGTGGGCCTGTAACCAGCCCATTTTACCCTTTTATCCACACTTGATCCAGGTCCACTGTTTTGATATTCTGCATAGAAAATTGTGCTAGGTGGGTCAACGTTGGCAACCCATTCTTTCCATCCCGCTGGGTCCAAGAATACCCCAATGTTTGACTGCATAATAACAGTAGTGGAGAATTCTTTCCAGGGCCTGCCAAGGAAAGTTGTAGCAGTAAGGTTGCCAAATGCTGTTAGTGAACATTTCTGAATAGAAATGCCGGTGTTTTGGTTAGGGTCTTTTTTTCCTTGAGCTGTGATGGTATTGAACTGGTTAGGCAAAGGTTGCCTTGGCTGGATGTTGCAGTTTTGGAAAACAACCACTGCATTCCCAAATATGAAGTCAATTGTGCCCAAAATGTCACATTCTCGGTAAAACTGACGATTGGAATGAGCATAGAGAGTGTCCTGGTAGGCATCAAATGCGCAGCGGTAGAATACTGAGCGATCCGAACCAGACCGCATAGCCACTGCTTGGTGCTTTGCTGCACCTGCTGAGTTGACGAACCCTATGTCCTTTGCAATGAATCCCTTCCCTGCCACAGCTGGCAATTCACACAAGAATTATAAGTAATTGACAAAATATGAATGCAGGAAATTATGAGGTGATTTTTCAAAATTGAATGCCAATTAAATCAAATAGAAAGTTGAGTCTTCAATTTAGTTCTGTTTTAAGACACTTTCCTACAGAGTAGGCAACATTCAACTATTCCAGCACATGATCCAACATGCAACATTTTCTCCAGAAAGAGCCATTTGACAGAAAATGGGGAGAGTGTTGTGGGCAAACCTAAACACAGTACAAAAAGCCAGCAGACATGTCGCATGCAGCTGCACTGCAGGAAATGAAGGCCTATTTTAACCAACTATACCTTTAAGCTCTTTTCATTTTGATATCTCTCTATTCCAAGTTCAAACTTTTCAAACCGGAAAAAAGAAACGAAAACTTCGTTTTAAATTGGCTTTCCAGGAATGTTTCATCAAAACTACCCTCTCTAAGGTTTTTTATTTATTTATTTTTTTGGGAATCTCCTGGAAAATTGAAATTAAGCTCTTAGAAACCTGTTTTCCATATTGGCATCAATGATATAAAACCCATTTCAAACAACATAAGACTTTTCAACACATTTAGAAATCTCCTTTTTCAAGCTTCAATATCAGTTTTACTACAAATTTTCTAGACGAACTTACAATAATAAAAGCTTTAAAATTGAGCAATCCCCATTAACATCAGACAATTGATCAGTTCAGATCACCATCCAATGGATGAGGCTTGAGGGGAGCATTGAAGGACAACTGTCCTTGGATACACCAAGACCTAATTAATTTTTAATTCTAATTTATGTAGTATGGTAGTATATCAGTTGCAGGCTTTCTAAATTGTTTGGGATGCACATGGTGGGCCAACCAACATCCAGGCTCCAGCCTTACTGATTTGTTGATTGAAAATTTCAAAAGTAAGCAGGGCAAACAACAGTAAGGTGGAAGAGCAGAATTTTATGAGAAAGCAAGTGCAACACAACAAATTCACATGGTAACACGTAATCACAATATGGTTTCTTTACCCTGTTCATATGATATGACACAGACTGCTCTCCGAGTAAGTCTAGCACATGGTTTAAGCTCCATTATGGTTTATGAAGGTTCTCCAATCTAAAGGGCAAAGACAACATAAACGGTTTGAGGGTCTATATTCTTTGTTTGGGACATCACAACTTGAGATTATTTTTTAATAATCATTACACTACAACTAGTAAAAACTAAATAGTAGCAAGATCAATGAAGATTGAAAATTACTTACCGAAAGTAGCTGTAGCAAATGTGGGAGTTCCGTCAATAAAATTCAGGCTACCGGAAATTATAGTCTTAGTTTTGCCATCACCGTAAATCATCACATTCCACTTGTTTTTATCCAGAATCACATTCTCAACATACTCTCCTTCCTTCACATATATCACGAATCTCGATTCATTCTTCTTTCCCACCAATTTCACTGCATCGTTAATCGTAAAGACATCCCCGGAATTATCTTTAGCCACAATAACATTTGGGGTAGGCTTGGAGTCCTGCAACAGCCTTCTTTCAGTGGGACTAACCCAAGCTGGAAACTCTGAACCTGCCTTTTGAAACCCAAGCAACCTCCTATGAATCGGAATATTGAAATCAGTCAACAAACCCAAGATTTTGGCAACAATAGCCAAACTGTTGCTGGCATATTCACTTGCATTTTGCATGGCAGCTTTCACTTCTTCAAGTAGTGTGGCGTTGAATTGCTTTGTAGCATTCAACTCCTCCAGGGCGTCTAAACATGTTTCTTGGTCAGTTATGGTTGTACTTAGCCAAGTCTTCAAGTCATCGATCTTGGAATCTGACAACAGTTTCTCTCCTTCTCCAACTTCCAAGGAAGTTGCTGAATCATTCAGTCGGTCCAACGCGTCCTCAAACATACTTCCACATACTTCTAAAGCAGATCTCACTTGGGTATCATTGGTTTCAGCTTTTAGCTTGTTGGGATATTGAGACAACCTGGAGAGCTCGTCGATGGCTACTCTCAAAGACAGCTTGAAGAGGAGTTCTGGGTCAGTTGTATTTGAGGATGCAATGGAAGATATGCTGGAGAAACAGGAAGTTGGGTACTGAGTCACACTGCAAACCGCTTTGAGAGAAGCGGCCGGAGTCAACTCAGTTGGGGGTACAGTGTTGGGAGACGAGATGCTTCTCTTGTGTATCAAAATCCCAGCAACTGCGCCAATGACAACTGCTAATAGCACGACAATGGAGACGATAAGGATGATGAGACGCCTTCGAGTCTTTCGCTTGAAAGCTTGTTCTTCGATCTCATTAACTTTACCATAGCCCTTGAATGACTTGATTGAATCCATATCTCTTTCTCTCAATTTCCCTTCTGAGCTTAGTTTCTTGAATCCCGCTTTGCCTGCGGGGAATTTTCTATAGGATTATTAATTTGATAGTAGAGAAAAGGTTAGAGAGGAATGGGGAAGCTTTGTGGGAATTCCCTTTTTTATATAAAGAGAGGTAAAGATAGGATCTCTCTTCGATGCTTCGTTGCTACGATATAGTATAATCAATCGAAGAAAACAGACAGAATCATGTTTTTTCTGTTAAAAGAATTGAGGTACTTTTTTTCCTTATTTACCAATAAATCAACATCATTATTCTCATTCACCAAACATACTTGGTGCTTCTCCCATATTTACATCTTATGTTCACATTTTGATAAGATTAAAAATGCCAATAAACGATAAGGATTATAATTCCTGGCTTACATCTTATTATTAGGTGTAATGTGATTTATATAAATTAATTTAATTAATTTAATTTTAAACACAATAAAATGCACGAGTAGCCATAGCTGTAATTTTGGTTTCCATGGAACTGTCTGTCTATATTAGCAAACCCAAGCTGTAATGTGATGTATAGAATACTGATATGGTATCTCCTTACACGGTCTAGAGAAAAAAGAAAAAAAAAAAATCTTACGCGGTCCAGGATGAAACTAACCACGGTTCATCATTTTTTATTGAGAAATGCTATGACAAATCTAGCTGTCTAAATTAAATACATATACTAGTAGAATTTAAAAATCTTAGTTAAGACAGACTCGAGAACTGCATCCAGCAATGATGAAATTACTGATGGTTTTTAAGATTAGACCATGGTAAGGAGAAACATCACAATTCACCGTCTTCACAAGGGACAACATTTAGGTGGATTTTTTTTTTAATGAAATTTGTGATGCATTTATTAAAAGTGATTAAATAAAATTTTAAATTAATAGATTAAGAAATTTTATTACATAAACTAAATGTACAAAATTTAAGAGTTTTTAGTAAATTTTAATAAAATTTTTACTGTAAAGTAAATATTAATTAAATTTTTATCATAAAATATATATTTTATATATTATTAAGACGGCATTAAATTTGCTTTCTTTATTGGTAACTATCATCCCCTTACTGATTTTTTTATTAAATTCTATCCATTTACAAATTTTTAGTTTCAAAATAAATTTTATAAAATCATTTTTAATAAATAACTCACACTAAAAAACTCCTTCAAGCCACAATAGTTATCAGAGCTGCCCTGGTTATGGAATTTCTTTGGACTATTTAGCAAAAATGGCAGCATTGTTGTGGGCCCTTGGGCCACACATTACTATTAAACTTGTAGTAAAAATTTTGGACCAGTAAAGCAGCTTCTTGTTTTATTGGGTTAAACTTGCTCAAAAACAAGTAAAACATGTATAGGATTTACCTAGGACCCCACTTCAGTATTTTTTTTTTCAAAGGCACTTTATTTATTAATCATAATAATTAATTGAAAACTTTATATTATTGGCCAATAATAATCATTGCTGGAATTTAAAGCAAGAATTTTTTTTTAAGATTTATGCTGAAGCGCCTAATCTGCCTAACCATAAGGGTTGAGATGCCTTCGAGAATACAAGGATAATTCTTATTTATAAAAATTATTTGTTGACAAGTTGAGTTATACTCATATATGATGTCTATAGTCACAATTTATTTGCGTAACAAAATTTTCAAGTTCAAATTTCATGATACAATTATTATAAATCAACAAAAAATCATTACAATTTTTTATTTTATTTTTTGAATTACAATTAAAATTTAAACTAAAAACTTTTAATTTTGAAATTAATTTTAACACTACTAAATTAACAGTTTATTGATAAAAAATTTATTAATTTGAAAATTCATATTCACAACTTATGAGTCAAATTAAATTAAACTAACTGTAATTTAAAGTAGTATAATATAATAATAATTAAGCAAAAGAGTGTCAAACTTGATATGAACCTCATCAAATTCTACCAATGATTGCTATACTAAGTTCATCAAGTAAAGTTTTTCTTTTTTAAAAAAAAAATCCGTCTTCAAAAGATTTATTATAAGTTTTGACTAACCTAATAAAATGCCACTAAAAAGGGCAAATAATTGATCTGTCAATATTTCTAACAAGTTTTGGCTAGCCAGCCGCATCATCACCACTTGGATCCACACAATTGGAGCATGTGAACTCTCATCATTTTGTTCGATTAATTAAACAATTTTTCTTCATCAAACTAAAATTTATTATTAGACGTTGGAGCGTTGGATGCCACTAACTTATGAAGATTGACAATTTCCTTTTTTTTTTTTTTTAATATTGAGAAAGGATTAGTCGTCCGAAATTGGTTTTCATTTTTTCATTTTGGTCATTGTCACTTGGACAGATTCGCATTTGCTTCTTAGACTCCCTGCCATGTGCTAGCTGTGAAACATCACTACGCGTACCCGTTGATCGCGCCAACATTTTGTTTTTCGGTCTCTTTATCTATGTTTTGATTTTGTTTTCATTTTCATGATTTAATTTTACAAAAGGTATATGAAATGAGCATGACAGTGGCGAATTATTAAGAAATAGAGATGTGTCTTCGGCATGATTTACGAAATTTTATATATTGGCAGCATTTGAAATTTTCATTTGTCAAAAATATTAATTATTCAAAACCCCAGTTGATACGATTTTAATTAGTCTTAGGCAAGAAGAGAACCCGACCAATGCAAGTGCATTAGAACAAATAGTGAATCGACAAGGGGAATATTGAAAGGTATAGACATCAAGTAGAATAAGGTATATAAGGATTTTTGTCTTTAGATTTGTGGGCATCAATTCCTTTGAGAAAAATGATGGTTTGGTAGTGGAAAAAGAAATGGGATTAACATTGTCCTTCCAACTGTCCCACTCAAACAAGCTTTTGCTTTCCCTAGGTTTTATTTGGAACCCACTAAAGTGTAAAACCAGGTGCTAGCATTTGGCCCCGTTTGCTGTCAACATCCAGCAAGTATAAAGCAATAAAGCATGCATTGCAACTTAGTATCGGAAGTCTCATTTTCTCACCAAGGGCATCAAGAAAATTCTCGCTGCATTATTTGCAAGTTGACCCCAATGGTTATAGTAATCCTAGTATGTAGCAGTTTCTAGATGAAGGAAAACCATGGATTTATTCCAGGCTGACAAAATGAATGATGGCCCTATTGGTATCCAGCCCATCCACTAGCTTACTGTCAAGGCTTTAACTCATAACCCACATACCAATGCCGGATGGTTTTGAATGATTTGGATGTTTCTACTTTTAACATGGAATTTGTCATTAAATTCTGTCATCAGATGAATTTGAAGAAAACCATGGCATACGCTTATTATTACCATTATCTAGTAATAATTTAAAAGAAACATGGTGGCAAAGTAGTCTCAAATCAACAATGAAGTAGGTATCTTCATCACAATACGTGCATCAACTTAACCCAAGAGCGAAAGGAAAGCCTGTAGCGCTTAACCAACTTCCACCAGCAATGAACCTGCCAGGAGTATACGCCTGAGCCTCACTTACACTAGTGATCACCTTGAACCCTTCCCATTTCACTCTTCCAGAAGTTCCAGCACCTGCTCCGGTGTTCTGGTACTCACCATAAAACAATGTTTTCAGGGCAAAACTCCCACTCCACTCGTGCCACCCTGCAGAGTGAATCACATCAGTGATAGATGTTTGAATTATAACAGTCCTTGAATATTCCTTCCAGGGCCTTCCAAGATATGTTGCGAAGTTGCTCCTAACAGACTGCAAATCAGAAGTGGCACCTATCCTACATTTCTGAATAACAATGCCTGTGTTTTGGTTTGGGTCAGTCCTGCCTTGGGCTGTCACCATGTTTTTCTGCCCCGAGTTGGGTCTTCGAGCATGGATGTCACAGTTTTGGAGCACAGCTGCAGCATTGCCAAAGATAAAATCAACGGTTCCTGCTATGAGGCAGTTCACATAAAATTGTCGATTGGAGTGAACATAGAGACTGTCTTGGTATGCTAGAATGTCACATTGGTAGAATGCTGAGAGATCAGAGCCAACACGAAGGGCAACGGCTTGGTGCTTTGAGGGACCTGCTGTGTTTTGGAAGGTTATGTCTCGGGCAAGGAACCGTTCACCAACCACAGCTGCAACCACATGGGAGCATATATTCGGAGGATCAGGCTATACTTTAAACAGCATAAAATTTAAATACTAGAAGATTAAAAAGCAAGGTAAAAAAAAAAAAAAAAACAAAGTTCCATTTGCCATATATTACCAATTAGAACCCATCTGATTCAGTGTATTTAAAATACTAATATAAATTGGCTCAACTGCCTTTGTTGGACCAATTTAATGATGCTAGCGGTTTAATTAAAAAAAGTCACGCAGCATTTCTTTGGACTATATGATTTCAGCTGAAACAGGCACAGTGACTATTTTAAGGCTACAGCTTCTATGTCAAAAGCATCCGTTGGAGTGAAATAAATTTTGGGATATCAAAATCGTATGATATTGATAATTTTACACGAAGCCTAGGCTCTATGGCAAACCTATCCCCAGGCCTAACCAAAGGACGACACCAGGGACCAAATAAAAGCAAAAGAAGTGCTACGGGCTGTCTCGAGACTCTCGACTGCAGAATCATTGTACCGTATCGTCACCTAAGAATGAAACCTATTCCATCGTGCAAGCATGTGTTGGGCCGCTCCAACACAGCTTTGGAGCTGAGGTTCAAACTGCTAAAGTTATTGGATGACTTGAATTGTTTAATGAAAAGACAAAAAGCCTACAAATTTGTGCGTTGGCTTGAATGCCGTGTGTGAATGTACGAACTTGTCACATGGATATCAAACTGTCAAAAATTAAAGGAATAGCTAAAGTCCACAAAAAGGAAAATTGAAAATTGTTATACGATTTCTGAGACAAGTAGGTGAAGCAAGAGGGAAGCCTCCAAAGTCCCGACGGTCAACTTTCATTCACTAAAATAAAAGAAGAAAAGCTTATCTAGAAAAATCAATGCACGGCTGTAAACCACCTTGGCTTCACCTGCAGAATTTTTCGGCGAGTTGCTGCTACTAACTAGCATATATAGTAGTATTTCACCCTTTTGATTCTCACATGTACTTTAATATAATGCATTTCTTCAAAATTACCAAATCTGATTGCTTACGGTTGATTTTCTGTAAATTCAGAAAGGCACCCGGCCTTTTTTTGTATAAAGATATCATAACTTGAAGATAAAAAATATAAATTAAAAATACTAAGATTTGAACCTTGTATCTGTTAGATGTTTACCAATTTATTTACATTTATCTTTGGCCATAAAAACCTTTTTTTTTTAAGGTAATGATACAAGTTAAATTGACTAGTAGCTTTCACTCGCAAGGTCAACTGTATGGACTGGTGTAGATAGGACAGTGAAACTATCACCAATCTCTCACTATCTCAATATCTAGGAATTAAAGAGAAAGGATTCATTCGGAAAGTGTCTTGCTGGGGTTTATTATGATCAAGTGTTTCAGAATCATAATGGGATAGACGACAAGCACAGCTTGTAACAAAGCAATTCGGTGGATTGCCCTTTTTATTATTATATATACTTCATATATAGTATGATATCGTAATTGAACAATATTTGACCTTTAGTGAGCTGGCCATGGCCTAATTCTACTGAGGTAATGTGTGCAAAGCTAATACAAAGGAATTAACAGTATGAATCATTCTGCAGGGCTAAGCTAAGTGGGTCCATCGCGTGTATCATGGTCATGGACCCCAGAACCCATAGAATATGGGGGTAGGGATTGCATTTGGTAAAGAAATCAAATTTTCAAAATCACAGGCAAGACGCGTCTCATCAACTTTCTAAAACTTTACCAAGCTGTTCATTTTTTAACGAAAAGAAGTCTCCTGAATGTCACCAAATGATCATGTATATCTGATCCCAATGAATGATCAGTGTCCCTAGTTCTGCTTTATGTTTCATGGTATAGGTATATGGAAAAACGCAGAACAGAAAATTTTTCAATATGTAAATTAATTATATCCAACATAGTATCAATTAAATCAGTGGATTTTCAAACTTGAGAAGATGTTTAAGTAGAATTTAACTGGAAAGAAGGAATATTAACGTAAAATAGAGGAAGTGAAATGGAGGGCTTACCAACTGTAGCAGAGTGGAAAGTTGTACTTCCATCGGCCACATTCCTATTCCCGGTGATGATCGTTCTAGTTCTTCCTTCTCCCATGAACATTATGTTAGTCTTCTTCTTGGGGACTTCCACGTTTTCTCTGTAGACACCTGCTTTGATTTTAATGACATACCTTTTGCTGCTTTTCTCGGGTGCTTTGGCCACCGCTTCCGACACTGTTTTGTAGTTCCCACTACCATCTGCCGCCACAACCACGTCGTGGGTCACCGAAGACGACTGAAGCAGACGCCTGTCTCCGGCTAACAACCACTCTGGCCAGGCAACGCCATCAATTTCTTCCTCCTTGAGCTTCCTGTTTGATGTCTTGCGCATCTCATTTGCAATATCAGTGTCTGTCATGTTCTTGATCATGGCTAGTGCATTGCTGCACATTTTTTCAACATACTTCTCACCAGCAATCAGGACTTTACGGACTTTCTTGTCGGCTTCATCATGAGAGAAGCCATCCAAGCAAGTTTCTTGGTTGGTCATGGCAGCACTCATCAGGGTCTTGAGGTCATCCGCATGTTGAGTCAGTGATTTCTTATTAGGATACTCATGCAGATCCTCAACAGCCTGGTGAAGCTCGTCAAGGGTCTCATCTATGGTCTCCAAACAATCATGAAGAGCTGTCTTTTCACGTTCAGTGAGACCCTTTTTAGCCAACAGCTTCTTAATTTTGAAGTAGTTGTGTTCAACAGCAGTGGTTGTGATGTTAAGGGACAATTCGATAACATCTTTTTGGCTAGTAACCTTCTTGGTGGCAGCAGCAGAAGCTGAAGCAACTTCTGAAAAGCATAAATCAGGATAGAGTGTGCTGCTACAAGCAGATTTTACAATGGCATGATGGGAAGTATCTGTTTCATCAGAGTTATTTCGTGAATTAACTCCGGCAACAATACCAATTATAGCAGCAAGAATCACTAACGATGCAAAAACTGCTAAGAAAATTTTCTTGTGTTTCTTGGCGGAGGAAATGTGTTTGCCAGAATCAGAAAATTTGGTCAGGATGTCTTTAATTCGGGTCATTTTCCTTTCCTACAAGAACAAAGTCTAGAAGAAGAGAGAAAATTTTATGGACTATAAAGCAAGATTGGAAGGGTGCAGTGAAGAGAAGTGGGCTGGTTAGAGGATTTAAAAAGGTTTAAGTGCAGACAGCTAAGACATTTGACATATTCTTTTGGACTTTTCAATTAATTAATTTCATGAAATTATAAGGCCCCACTTAACTTTTGGTAAGTCTATCCTTATCTGCTTTTTACATTTTCACTTTTTAATTTTCTTCTACTAAAATATTGTTTTTCAAAAAAATTTCACTCCTTAAGTTTGAGACACACATGTTACAACTGCCATTAATTTTGTAATGTCAAGTTCATTAATACTGCAACTTGCAAAAATTTTTTCTACCAAAAACAAGTAGGATGTCTGAAATACATTCTTTAGTTCCTGGTTTGCTATTACCACTGATTTCTTTTTTCTTGCATTACATTCACATGTTTGTTTTTCTTGGATGGCCTGCTAAGGTCAAGTTCTCAGTCTACGTCTCTTTTTATTAGCATGCTCTGACAGGCAAATAGTATGCTACATTGTACACTTCATTGTTCATTGATAGAGAAATATGAATAACTCTCTTCCAATTTCCGTTACTCGGGTCAATATTCAAATCTAAAATGCTGTTTTCTTTTTTGAAGATTGAGACACTTACCATTGCATTACATGATTAACATTGTCCAAAACAATTTGACCTTTAATTAGGTTTTCTTTTATGGATATGTATGCTACCAAATTAGGGTTTATGGCAAAGTGTCGGTGCTCATATTTGTTTGAATCTTATACCTTTTAATTACTTTATAGTCTCTTCTTCTACACTCCTCTCCTCTGTTTCTAAAATTAAATCTTTTGGAATCAAGATCAAGATATGCTGTCTTTGAAAAAATCATGCATTTCATGTCATAAATCTATTTGAATAAAAATCAAAACACAAAATCATTTCTTTGGTCAAGAAGAATGAATTTATTCAGTGAAATAAACCTTATATTAGTTGTAATAAGCAACCCTAATTTTCCAATGACGAGTCAAACAATAGCAGCGCAGCCATAGATCCTAGCTAGAAGAAAGAGAACTACTGCTCCAACTTGTTAAAAGGAGGTCAGAACAACGGTAACAAAGCGAACGTGGTGGCCAATCAAGTTTTCTTATCCACACCTGAGCTGGAATAGCATCTAGCAAAAAGCAACAAATTAAAAAAAAAAAAAGGGTGTTTAAATATAGAATTAGAGACTTATATTCGTTGGATTTTGTATTAATGTTTAATTTTCAATTAAATAAATCAACCCAACACCTTTAAGTAAATTTTTCTTTTTTTTTCCCCTTTTTGATGAAATTCCTTCCTTTTTTTATCTGTTTAAGATCGTGCCCCAAGTAGTAGGTAGACTAATTAGTTTAATATTTATGAATATAGATTGGGTTTTATTAGCAAAAATTAAGCATCCAATAATTTTAGGTTTTCTAATGTTATATTATTTTTAATGTTTTTTTTTTACACTAGAAAATACGCAAAAATAATTTTTTACCTAATAAAAATAGAGACAAAGGATATTCATGAATAAATAGGAGTAATAAGTTTTCTTGCTTTAACCTTAACAAGCAATAAATATAAATTATAAAGCATGGTTTCAAAAGCCCACATCAAAGCTCAAACTATTAATTAAAATTAATTGCCATTTGTGACTCACATGTGGAAGTAATCAAAGAGAGTAATTAAAGTATCTATATCTCACCGTAATTTGACTTTGAAGCAGTGTGCTGGCTACATTAAAAAAAAAAAAGTCTATGAATATAATGTTCATCTTTTGGAGCAACATTAATTAATTATCGTGCAAGGTAAAAATTTAGTAGTGATTAATGAATCATCATAACTTGGCTCGTTCTAAAATAAATAAATTTTATCATAAATATTTCACCTGCATAAATTTAATTTCGATTGAAATTTTATGAATGTAACTTAATAATTTAAGATTCCGTATAAGATAACAACTCATATATAAAAGCAAACAAACAAAAGCACATTACCCTTATCTTTAATTTTCTTCCTAATGAAGCACATATTTTATAACAAACTTTATTGTTATTAAGGCATACGTCGCAAATAAATAAATAAATAAAAATAATGAATTGTTAACTTAATAATACTCGAGTTAATTTTAAAATTAAAAATCTCAAATTCAAAACTCAATCATAACAAAAAAAAAACCTAATATAATTTTATTCAAAAGAACGATACAAAAGATAAAAGACATGGAATCCACTCCATTCATCGGATGCTTCATGCTTGGATGCATGCGTAACCTTTTTCTTTACATGGTACAATCAAAAGAAAATTGGGAAAGTCAGTTGTCTCAACTTTACCAAAAATAAAAAATAAAAATCATCAAGACTTTTGCTTTTTCAGTTTTTGTTTAAGCATACTTTTATATGTTCCTCTCCATTTACAAACAGGAACGATCAATTAGGAGCTGTACATCACATGAATTTGGCCCTTCGCGATAACGAATGATGCCTCACATAATTTTAAAACAGCTTTTTTTTTGTTGGGTTGATAATATTAAAGTAAATTATTTCATATTTAATAATTTTTTAATATTATGTAATTTTATATTTAAGTTCGATTTTTTTAATTAATATTAATTAATTTTAATATAAATATTTAATATGATAGTAAAATTAAAATTTTATTTTTATTATTTTTTTAATTTATTACGTAAATTTTTTTATATTTTCATCTATACATGATAAAAAATTATTAAATAAATTATTTCATATTTAATAAATTTTTTAATATTTTATAATATTATATTTATATTAAATATTTTTATTTAATATTAATTAATTTTAAATTAGATAGTTAACAAATAATAATTAGCAGCTCATATTCATATACGCCAATTAAACTTTTTCCTTCAAAAAAGTTGAATTTATGGAAATGAGGGCACCACAAAATTAATCAAACTCACGCCGCTTATTTCCTTCATCTAACTCTATTTGATTATAAAAGTCGAACAAATAAATATTGAATATCCTAGCTTCAAAATTAATCAAATGTTAACCGCAAATCACGCTTTTTTGTCGGTTCAAGTTAATCGCTAAACAAAAAATCAAACGGCTACCGGCCAGGCTCAAGCATTTTCCGACATGAGCAATTCGACGCCGATTCTTCTATTTCTTTATATATATATATATATATATATATATATATATATATTTCATTTTAAGGAGTCGACTAATCATTAAAAGGTTTCCTCTTTTTCACTTTTTATTTATTCTTATAAATTTTTAGTATTAATATTCTAGTAACAAAATGGGAACAAAGCAAGGACAAAAGTAGTTGATTATTGCTAGTAAGAAATATATGTTCATTTTGAAATATTTTGAATTTTTTTATTTTTATGTTTAAAATTATAAAAAATTAAAATTTGATCATTAAAATAAAATTTTGAATATTTTATTAATAACTTACACATTGATAACTTTATTTATTTATTTATTATTAACAGTTTTGCAGCCAATATTTTTTACTACTATCAAAATGTTTTGCTTTCCTGTGAGTTTAGTATTTATAACTTATAAAAAAAAGTTTATATTTAATACATTATTATATAAATTTTATATATTATCAAAGAATTAAATAATGATAATCTATTAATGAATAAATATTAAATTTTAAAATAAATATATACAGATTAAAAAAATTTATTCATTAATGAGATTTTTTCATCAAATTCATCTTATTAATGAATTATCATTTGATTTATTGTAAATATATAAATTAATTATAGTGTATAAAATTTATATACTAATTAGATATCAAATATAAACTTTATAAAAAAATATTAAGTACTTAATATATAACATATTAAAAAAAGAGTTTATAATTTTATCAAGTGATTTTGGGAATGGACCTTGAGCAGTGCAATACGAAGATGATAACGGGCTTAGAGCTCTGACAGATGCTATCGTATTGGGGCTAACAACAAATTGACAACCTGACCCATTTTTTGTTTTAAAGCTCCACTTCTATTGGAGGAAAAACACCTTCAGCTTCGGGTAACTCATCAAGACCCAAAAAAGAAACTACGTCGTTTTTCTTTTTCACAATTCAAAAGTTTTCGGTGCCCTTTTTCCGAGTGCCGATACAAATTACAAAGCCAAAATTGGAAGACGGCCAAACTCTCTCTCTCTTGCTCTGTATACGCGCGGCTTTCTTGCGGTTAGGTGTCAGCACCGGAACATAGCTCCTCCGCCTCACTGTAAGTCGGTCAAAGCTTAACAACTTTTTTCTTAACCTTCTTTTTTAGTTTTTCAACCTTTCATTATTTTTTATATAATGTTATTATTATACTTAAAGCAATGTAGCTTGGAAAGAAATAACTTCAGTTGAACAATGTTTGCTTTTAGATTTTTTTTTTTAATTTTCCCATTTTATATGAAAAGGGAATTAAGAACTGTTGATCCTGTCGAAAACTTCTTAATTCTTTTTTTTTTTTGTTGCATTAGGAAAGCATTGAGTAAAGTGTAGTTTCTATCTATTGGTTTTGAAAAGCTTTACTGTCTAAGAGGACCCAAAAAGGAAGTTAATTTTAGGAGGATAAAAGTATATAAGAGTATTCAAAAGCAAAAGAAAATGGGGAAGAAGGCCAATAAAGGAAATGGTGGTTTTGATGGGGATGGTTATAACAAAAACGTATCGAGGCAGGTGACTGATGGGATTGGGAAATTTAAAAAATCTTTCAAGCATTACAAGAATTCGGATACTTAAAGCAATGTAGCTTGGAAAGAAATAACTTCAGTTGAACAATGTTTGCTTTTAGATTTTTTTTTTTTAATTTTCCCATTTTATATGAAAAGGGAATTAAGAACTGTTGATCCTGTCGAAAACTTCTTAATTCTTTTTTTTTTTTGTTGCATTAGGAAAGCATTGAGTAAAGTGTAGTTTCTATCTATTGGTTTTGAAAAGCTTTACTGTCTAAGAGGACCCAAAAGGAAGTTAATTTTAAGAGGATAAAAGTATATAAGAGTATTCAAAAGCAAAAGAAAATGGGGAAGAAGGCCAATAAAGGAAATGGTGGTTTTGATGGGGATGGTTATAACAAAAACGTATCGAGGCAGGTGACTGATGGGATTGGGAAATTTAAAAAATCTTTCAAGCATTACAAGAATTCGGATTCACAAACACCGGTTATCAGGTATCATTACTTTGTTGATACAAGTCGGAAGAATGAAACAGTTTTATGTTGAATGTAATAATGGATTTCTTAACCCTTTAGGAAGCAGGTGGAACCTGAAACTGCAAAATACTTTTCGGAGATTGCAAACCTTTTCGAAAGCCAGGGGGTTGATGTGGAGGAACGATCGGTTATTTGTGGTAATGCTCTTGAAGAAGCTAGGGGGAAGGAATTAGAACTAGCAACAGATTATATCATAAGCCACACTCTTCAAACCCTACTTGAGGGCTGTGATGTGGACAATCTTTGCAGTTTCCTTCGAGGCTGTGCAAATGTCTTTCCTACTATTGCAATGGACAGATCTGGTTCTCATGTGGCTGAGACAGCTCTTAAGTCATTAGCCAGGCATGTTCAGGGCACAGAAACCTTCACAATAATTGAAGAGACTCTGAGAATGATGTGCAAGGTATCAAATATTTGATTGTTTTTTCTCTTAAATGGAAAATGAAAACAAACTCTATCACATCTTATTGCTATGGGACTGCAGGAGGCTTTGTCTCACTGACATGCCGTTGTTTTTGTGTAATTAGCAAATACTTATAAATTTTATGAGAGATTTTTTTGGAGGAAAACTAAGATCATGTGCTAATTTTTGCTATTTGCCCTGATGTTTCTTTAATCCTTTTCAGGTGATTGCAGTCAATCCTGTTGGTTTAATGTGTAATTGCTATGGATCTCATGTTCTTCGAAATCTTCTTTGTCTTTGTAAAGGAGTACCACTGAACTCCTCAGAGTTTCATGGAGCAAAGGCATCAAAAATTCTAGCAAAGCGGTTAAATTTCAAAGCAACTCAATTGGATGGGAATGATTCCCTGCATCTTCAGCAAGGGTTTCCAAATTTATTAAAATTCCTTGTATCAGGGATCGTAAACTGTACAAGAGGAGACATTAAGACCCTACAAGTTGATCAGTATAGCAGTTTGGTTCTGCAGGCATGTCTTCGTTTGATCCTGTTATTTTATCTTATTCTCATTTCTAAACATTTTAGTGTCAGATAAGCAAAAGCAATCTGTATATATGGATTTTGTTGCCTTATGGCTTTTGGCATTCTCGACTAGCATAGTTAGACAAGTATTAAGATATTCCATCTATCGTAGGACCATGCAACCATATGTTGAGTTGTCAAAGATGATAACTAATCCCCTGAAACCTTCCATGTTCTTGAAATTCACTCATCAGTGTTAATTTCTTTATTTAAACTTCATTATTTGAAGTCTGCATCATACAGAATTCTCATTTTTGAAATATTTTCTCTATTAGCATGTCTAGTTCTTATCATTGTGTTTGTAGACTCTATCAAACACTCTCTATAACATATGCCTTTAATTTATTTCTTTTATGGGGAGGGGGAGTGTGGTAATTTAGGGGAGGGATGGATGGGTGTTTATGACCTTTTGATGAGTTTTCAAGTTCTTAACCTTGTCCTAGTGGGCTTTTTCTCCTTTTTGAAATGAGGCTTTAACGTTATGAATCAAATGTAATACTGAACTATGCTGAACTTTTTAGCACTTGTCACTTGGCATTTGGCAGACAGCTTTGAAGTTATTAGCCGGGGATGATCAAGAATTACTGCAAATAATTCCAGTTCTTCTTGGCAGCAACAAGCAAATTTGGGGGAAGGAAATTTCATTGACATGACCAGTGCTGGTGAAACCTTAGAATCAATGAAAGAAACCGCATTTAGCCATTTAATGGAAGTAAGCAACTTATTAATAGGATTACACTTATTTATGTATTTTATTGCTTTACATGATGATATGGCTTTCTTTTTCTGCATTCTTTGCCTTGTTCTTTTCTCTATATGCATGAAGTGTTCATCCATTTGGAATTGTATCAATTTCATAAAAAGCTATTTGGAAGACATCTATGTGATTAGCTTCTGAAGGATATGAATCCGAATAACAGTGTCAAGTTAAATACATTGCTTAGTTGGCTTTAAGGAAATAAACTTAAAATTTTGCACCTAATTTCCTTAATAGCCTAGTAATCATATTATTCATGAATATCTTAATGTCATTCTTATTTCTTGTCCTGTTTCTTGTTATCAATTACTACTGAATGGATATGTCTTCTCTTGATAATCATCATGTTACAGGTCAGCTCTACTAGTTGAAACCCATCTGGACACTGTTCTGCAGGAGTGAACTTTTCCTTTTTTTATAGTTGAATCCCTTGAAAAGGGACAAAAGTGGGCTGGGAAATGAAATCTTTTCCTCATTCCCGATGTAATAATTTCACCATAAGATTCAAAACTGCTGTTGTGCATTGTCTATTCTCTAAACATTCTTGTGCATTTGCGTAACTGGATAAAAGACAACCCGTTAAAGTATAGTTGATTTGTCCACATCCTCATTTCGTTTATATGCTGCAGTTAAATCATCTACTATTTGCTTTCTGCTCTTATTTTTTTGTTTATTCTACAGTATTGCTTCATTTTCTGCAAATTGCAGGTAATTCTGGAGGTTGCACCTGAAAGCCTGTATAATGAGATGTTCACAAAGCTTTTCAAGAATTCATTGTTTGTGCTTTCATCCCATCATTGTGGAAACTTTGTTGTTCAAGCGTTAATTTCTCATGCAAGAACAAAAGATCAAGTATGTATTTTCACATTCTACTATGAATAGAAGCTTGTACTTCTTTATATGCTTTACAAAATTCTAAGCTAATGCTTATCTCCTGAAATGAGTGGATTTACTGCAATGGATACCAGTATTCCAATGGTGAAATTCCATTATCAACGTTTATTTACTCCTTATTCTTTTATCATCTTTGGCTGCTGTTGAAATCTTCAGTCTGAAAGCTATTTCTATTGCTGGATGTCCTGCTTAGTTCTACTGATCTCAGATTTGCTAAAACCTTCTCATTTTGTCTATTAGATCGAGTTAATCTGGGAAGAGCTTGGATTGAAATTTGGGGATCTTCTTGGAATGGGGAGGTCAGGAGTTATTGCTTCTCTTATTGCTTCGTGTCAAAGGCTTCAAACTCATGAATATAAGGTTTAGTAGTTCAATATCATTCCTTTATTAGCTATTTAATTAGTCTGAAACAGCTTGGCAATTACATCATACTGAAAATTTCTCTTTGATGTACATACAAACTTTGTTCTAACCATCAATGAATTTTCATTCTTTTTTTTCAGTGTTGTCAGGCACTTGCTGCCACAGTTGGTTCAAAAAATGAGACTTCAAAGTTTCTTGTCCCTAGGATACTGTTTCTTGACAGTTACTTCAGCTGTGAAGACAGGTCTAGTTGGAACTGGGCTGGTGGAGTTAAGATGCAAGTCATGGGTTCTTTGATCCTGCAGGCTATTTTTAAATTCCAAAGTGTATGTTGCCCTTCTTGAATAGCTTATGTCACTCTGATTTTTTCCAACTAGATTATTCGCATAGGATATATCATGCATTATCTGTAAGTTGTCGCCCACTTCTATTTGCGTAAACTAAACCTGAGCAAATGTCTTTGAGTGCATGTGCACTCGCATTGAACTTTTCATCATCAGTAATATTATGAGCTTCACACTTCTGATTAAGATGTGTATATAGTAATAGTTCTCATCATCACATGGAACTAGTGTGATGTCGGCTTGACTATCTAGAACAAAAGTGTTAATTGCTGGCTTTCTAACTTTACTGTGCAATATATTGCCTTTTTGGTTATAGGAGTGGATACAGCCTTATGTTTTGAGTATTACATCCATGGAAGCTGAGCATGTCCTTGAGGCAGCTAAAGATGCTGGAGGAGCGCGTGTCATTGAAGCATTTCTGGCTTCAGATGCTTCCATGAAACAGAAGCGCAGATTAGTTGTGAAGTATGTCAAGCTGCTGCTTCGGCAGTGTTATGTGTTACAGGAAGTTCTTCTCTATGTTTTGTTCATTTAGTCCATTGATAAAATGTGATACCAATGGAACTTGTCTGCACAAAAAGAATGGGCTTTGTTTTCTTATGAGAACTTTTTGGTCTGGCCTTATGCTATATGGAATAATATCCGCTACTCCTTTCCTGAGGATTCCATATCTAGCTATTATTTTTATGCATGGTTAAAACTTTATTATTCCATTGCTGCTATTCGCTTCATATTGTTTGTTTGCTGTTAATTATGAAGGTTATGTGGACATTTTGGGGAGCTTGCTATGCACCCATCCGGTTCATTTACCGTTGAAAGTTGCTTCAATGCTGGTAGCCTGTCACTAAGGGAAGCCATAGCATCTGAATTGTTAGCTGTACACACTGTACTCTCCAAGACAAAACAAGGCCCTCATCTCCTTAGGAAATTAGATATTGATAGGTGAGTAAATTGCTGTATGCTGTTTGGCAGGCTGAGATTATTTCTTGTGTTACCTCACAGCTTACAATGCAACACCTTTTACTTTTGATAGGAAAAATAAGCTCAAATTTCAGTTGCTTGTATCTTGTTTTGATTTGTTTACTTGGCAAATATGGTGTCTTAGGTTAGATTCATCTGTGTCACATATTAGTTGCTCACATGGTAAAATGTTATCTCATCTAAGCTACATTCTTAAAGAAATGTTGCAGTTTGTTTTATGTTTTTATCATATCTTTCCTCACCTTTGCTTTATCATGACAGATATGCTACCAAACCTGATCAGTGGAGGTTAAGACAAGCATCAAAACAATCAGCTTACAACGAATTCTATGTTGCATTTGGCACTACTGAATCCAAATCACCAACAATGAACAAATTCCTTTCTGATGCTTCTATGGACATATCAGAGCCCGAAGAATTGAACACAAGGAAAGAGATAGATGGTTCTCTCACTTCCAATTCCATGCTTGATGATACCTTGATGGAGAACAAAAAGAAAAGGAAGAAGAGAAAAAGAGATGTGGGATCTGAAGATGGAGTTGGCTCTAAGAAGGTGATTGAAAATGCGGTAAAAAATTTTCTCTCTTCTGGTACACTAGATAAGAAGCGAAGGGGAGCTTCAAAACATAAACTGAAAATTTGAAGTTATGGATACTCTGCGTTTTGCTGATATTTTACGATAGCTGAGTTTAGCTGCATCATGTTACAACCTACGACTGGAGAAAGTTATTTTGTTTGTTTTTACAATCTTCCATTCTCAGATAAATTTTGGGTGTGCCAAGTATTTTGGTTGGACCTTCCTGGAAAAGTCGGAGCACTTTGTATCCAATATTATACCAAAAATTTTGCAGATTAGCAGTGTAAATTGACAGAGTGGTAGCAAAACTGCTAATGCATTATGTGATTCAATACATGTTGCTCCTAAGCTATTGCTCTACGTTAGTAGACACTGTAACAAGAAATTCTCTAAATAGAAAAAAAAATTTAATGTCTGAGAGATCTTGGTATCCGATTTCTTCTACTTCTTTCTCCTTCTAATGGAGGGCTGGACCTGGTGCAAAAAACATCGTATCTAAATCAACTACAAGAAAGCTGTAATTGGCAGAAAGGCATGAACCGTTGATGTGAATGGGAGAATTTACTTGTTCTGTATAGGATTTGAAGTGCTTGGAGGTATTCTTCGAACGCTTGTGTCGACCTGCTTCTGGGGAATTTTCTTGTTAGCTTGCAAATCTCCAAGAGCTTGCGAAGATGAACCCTTGGTCGGCACTGATGAAGAATGAGCCTGCGGAATGGATCGAGCTTCTGCTTGAGCTTTATCAACCGAAGTCGATAGAAGTACTGAAAGTAGAAGAGTAAGAACTGTAAGCGCCAGAGTGTGTGCATTCATGGCTGTGCTGCTAACTGTTTAAGAGTTTTTGTTGCCTAATGAGTGAAAATGATTGAGACAGGATTGTTTGATTTTGGGTTACTCCCCAAACTTGCTACTACTTATAAACTTGTAAAAAATTTAATTTGGGATCTGCGCTTCAAGTGAGATCATGTGCTCTACTTTGACTGTTGCATGATGCAACTCTGACCTGCCGATTCGGTAAACAGTGATTTATTTTCAGAAGGGTCATGTGATTAGGCACGTGAATTTTACTAATTTTTCTCGGGGAACTAAAAGTGATTGGTTTGATCTTTTTAATGTTGGATCTCTGTAGTTATTCAAGTTCAAAAAATACAGGTAACAGCTGTTCGTAGGAAATGCAAAATCTGATGAACTGATTCTAGCAGCTCTAGTTTCTCTTCTAGTCAAACTGATCAGACCTTGGTACTTGAGAGGGGTTGTAATTTCATTATATCAGATATCATTTTTTTAAGAGTGATTTATCATATGAATAAACTGAATTAAGGTTTAATTTCATAACTCGTTTTATATCCCAAAATCAAGAAATTGTTTTTGTCATTGGACCCATAAAACAATTCAATTTAAATGCAAATTGAGTGTATTGTTCACTTGTCTCATAAAACAATTCCAGTTATGTTTTTCTTATTTAGTAAAAACTTGTTAGTGGCTAATGACAACCGACTATACTTTAATTGGTCTTTTGCTTAAGGATATTGTCGAGGTGGAGGATAAGATTTCCTCAAGACTCTTTTTTATAATGCTATGGCTTTGTTGACCATATGCTTTGTTCGGAAATTTCTATAAATATCTCACAGAAACAACCGCTTAAATTATTTTACTCCTATTTTTACACCTATCAGATTTGAGTATGGAAACCAAAAGCGTGCTTATACACCCTTGAAAATGGGTTGCAATTCCTTGGATTCCTTGACGTTGAATTTTGTTTCAAACCCTTCTCAGACCGTTGTTTTTGCCTTGCTCAACAAGCAGGCTGTTGGATTGAACGACCTAAATTTCAAGACTAAGATAGCAAAAACAATGGCCTAGAATTTAGGGAGCCTTTCTTTTATGTTTTTTAATTAAAAAATGCTATAATTTAATATAACAAATATTTATATTAAATTTATTGGATGTCTTATTTTAAAAATAATTTGAAAAAAATTTTGATGCAATAATAAATTTATTGTTATTTGACTTGAAGGATTTAAATTCAAATCGTAAAATAATTTCATATAAAATATAAAATAAATTTGTTTATATTAGATCTAATGAGTCGAAAATTTTTTAATTTGGACATAATGAAAGTTTTACACATCAAATTATGCTTTTATATTTTAAAATTATTATATAAATTCATTAAATTAAAATTTGAATTCACTTACTCTAAATTTTTTTTTAAAAAAAGACAAAGCAATTTAAAAGCACATTAATTGCTCTTGATCTAACAATTTCCTTTTAGAATTAAGTTTCCATTCTTTTAGATTTTCCCACTTGAGTTTTAACTTAATAAGGAAGAATAATAAATATACATCTCTAATAGAGTTAATGGCAAAATAGTGAAAAGCATATATCATGAATTTGAGTTAGCAAATATGAATATTTTCAATGATCTTAAAAAATAATTTTTTTAAGAGGTGATTGAGAATTATTCTTAGACTTCTTTGGTAGTGTTATTTTCATTTTTGTTTATCTCAAAACTTGCTTTTTAAATATTAAAAACATATAAGAAAAATAAAATCATTGGCGATAAAATGAATAAAAAGTAAAAAAAAAAAAAATTGGTAAACTTTAAAATATTAGTTGTATTTAAAAATAAGTCATTAATTTTTTTCGTTAAAAAAAAAGTCATAGTTTTAACATCCACGAATGTGAGTACATATTTTATCATCCTTGCTAAAAAAGAAACATATAACTGCATTACCAAATTGCCCATTGATTATTTCAGCACATTAGCGAAAAAATGCATTTAAGAAGGCTGATAATGTCTTTTCACAAAAATGAAATGCAAAATCCTCCCATCAGTCAATCGCGAACTCCGCTCGAGAGGAAAACTGGAAAAGGACGTGGCAGGATTAGGAGGAGGAGTAATGGTAGTACGCTACAGTACTACAGTATAATGCAAAGCCAATCACAAGCGTCAAAATAACCTTCTTCTCTCCAATCTCTCCGTCCCTCTCTTTCGCCTTTTCTTTTCTATTTCTAATAATTCTAATTTCAGCTTCTATTATCGTTTGTATCATAAAACAACCGCCTCGATCCCAGGTAATTATCTCCAGGAAACAACTTTCTCTTTAATTTCTTTTTTTTTTTCGATTTTGGAATCATTTATTTGAACTTTTTGTTTGTTGATTTTCAGTATTGTAAGATTGATCTTCGATTTGAATTTATTTTCAATTGGTAGATCCTAGTTTGGACTTTGACTGTAAATTTAGTATAATTGAACATCAAAATTAATTATTGAATCAATTTCTTTGTTAATTAATTTGTAATGATTTTGGTAATTCCAATTCCTAGGTCGTACTATTTATAAGAAGAAATTTATAATTGGAACCTAAGTTAAAATTTTACGTTGTTTAAATTCGGTTATAATCTTTATTTTATTATCATGCTGTTAATTAAAGTAATTTTAAAAAATGTGTGTTGCTTTTGTTGAGTTATTCTCATTATTCTTGATTCCGAGCTGTTCGAATTCATTTACGGAGTTTTGAGGTCTTGATTTCTCAATAATTTCATTAGCTCATCATTCTTTTAATCTGCTGATTTGCCTGCTTATATGCATCTTTAGGTAGAGGGTTTTAGGCAAAGGCTTGTGGAGTCCATTGTATAGTCTTCCATCTGACTATTTGTTCTTATTTTATTCTATTTTGTGTCAGTGAATAATTGTAATTTAAAAGTTGAAGGAACAAAACAGCGGGTGGGGGTTTTATTTTGTTGTGGCCGAGACAGCTTTTGGGGTTTGAAGAATGGCAGAGAAATCATGTGTTAAGCGCCTTCAGAAAGAATATAGAGCACTTTGTAAGGTATAGTTTTCTTCTTGTATTTCCTGCAATTTCTTTTTTTGTTACTTGTGCATTTTATATGAATTGCTGAACCCTGGAAATGTTTAGCTGTTGTAGAAATCTCGTTAATGTTATCTAGTTAACCTTTCATTTCAGTTCAATTTCTGGTATTTATGTTGTCTGTGTGATTATAAGCTCTTCTTTTGATACAAGGAAAATCTTATGCCGCTAATACCTTGTGTATGAAGCTTGTTACTACAGAGCTTGCATCAATAGTAGAATGACTGAGAATTTTGTGTCATATGATATGATATAGTAGATTATTGTATGTTTATTGGTTTATTAATCTGTAATTCAGCATTATGTTTAACTTCCATTGACAAATAAAAACAATTGTACTTCTTTTCACTTCCTTCACTAATAAATTGGATATTATTAGAAAATATATTGATGCTAGAATGAAAAGTTGTTGGCATTATTGTACTTTAATTCTATTTTCTTCTCAGATAATTTTAACAGTTATTCTATGAACTTGTAGGAACCAGTTTCTCATGTTGTTGCTCGTCCATCCCCAAATGATATTCTTGATTGGCGTAAGTGTATTAAATCATTTTTGTCTCCTTTTTTTTAAGATAAGGCTCTCTAATACTCATGTAAAAACATCTTCTATAATAACCAAGGATATGCCTGCTATCCTAAGATTTTATCCTTATAAAAGCCGGAAAATGATTGTTTTCATTTGTCCAATGCTGTTGAACAGTGATTCACGAAGGTATTAACAGGATGTTGGTTAATAATGTATAGGGATGTCAGTCGAGATGCAAGTGTATAATCCTTCATGCTTGCAAAGTACTGGACTGTAAATTTGTGATTGAGCATGCAAAAGGCACCTGTTCATTTAGCAGACTTATGGAATAATTGTACAAGGAACAAGAGTTCAATCTCTATTGTGTTACTATTAAAATTTCATGATATTGCCTTGATGGAATTTGAAGTTGATCTTAAATTGGTTAATTAATTTTTTTTCTGTTGCAAGTAATGGTGAGTTTTGATATTATAATGACCAGGACATGGCAAATTATTCTTCTACTCATGCTGTTGCATGATAAAATTGGCTTGTTTCCTGGATATTATTCTTGTTTGGCTTGTAATCCAAAGTCTTCTCTAGTCTTTGCGCATTGAATGCTGCAACACTGGGTTGATTATGACTGAATTAATATGAGTTTCTTGTCTATGTCATATTACTGATGTAGTAGGTTTTATGGACATCTATTTAATTTTTCTGCTTCCTTTTTCAGATTACGTTCTGGAAGGGAGTGAAGGAACACCTTTTGCAGGTTGGTTAGTTTGCCCCATAATAGTCTGTGGTTAATTTTGTCTGGCTCATTTTAAACTCTGGAAGAAGCTATCTGATTTTGCAATCTTATTATTTATGTTTTTTCAATTTGGTTTGCTAAGGTGGGTATTACTATGGAAAGATCAAGTTCCCTCCAGAGTATCCCTACAAACCTCCTGGAATCACGTATGCATCTTTCTTACTGTTTTGACCTTGTCAAAATTTATGATAGAAAACACAAAGCTCTTTCTAACATCAAACTGCATTTTTCTTTCATGTAGCATGATCACCCCCAATGGACGTTTTATGACACAGAAGAAAATATGCTTGTCCATGAGTGATTGTAAGTTTTTTGATGAATACTTTAGAGATTCTTGTTTTATCTATATCTCTAATAACCGATTTCATTTTAACCTTGGTCATGTTCTTTTTCAGTTCATCCAGAAAGTTGGAACCCTATGTGGTCTGTATCAAGGTACAAGGGTTTTAGTTTAATTGCGAGTTTTTTTTTGTTGCACCATAATTTTCAAACACCTGTACCTCTCACAGGGTGCTGTTGACTTGTGAAACAATTGCCAAAGATTTTAGTTGCCTTTAGCCCATTGAGCTAATTTTTTTTGTTTAATCATGCAGCATACTCACAGGTCTTCTTTCTTTCATGGTGAGACTCGATGTCTTTCTTGTATCTTAATTCATTTAGACTGCAGTTTTGTTAGGTTGTGGATACTTTTTCCTTTCATTGGGAATATGCCCTTATGCCAAGCTGCTTTTTTCTTGTGCAGATGGATAATAGTCCTACTACTGGCAGTGTGAACACTACTGCTACTGAGAAGCAACGCCTGGCAAAGACATCCCTTGCTTTTAATTGTAAAAAGTAAGTCTATTGCTTCACCTGCAGTGGATTTTTTTTTTTTTTTTCATTTTTCTGTTTTTGAGAATCTAATGCTCTCCAAATTAGTTTCTCTGATTTTCTGCCACTATGATTATGCTTTCACTCATGTTAATTGTGGTCTTTTTGAAGCTAAATTTATTGGTGTTGGCTGGATTCTACATCATTATTAGCTACCAGATAAACTTTGCACGATTACACAGGATGTTAACAGTGTTAAGTTGCTTGAGTAGTTTGCTTCTAGCTAAAACCTCAGCACATTTTCCTTTGTACCTCCCCTTTTTTCTTTTCAATATTTTTTAAACAGTGCGTGAGTTACTATCAGGAAAATATTGCCTTAGTCCGATTTATTTTCTAAACTATTCGTGGGCATTCCTTTCCAAATCGAGAATTACATCACAAGTCTTTCTATGACAGCCCAACATTCAGAAAATTGTTTCCGGAGTATGTAGATAAGTACAACAAGCAGCAGCAGCTTGTGTCAGAGAATTTATCACCAGAATCACCTCAAGATTCTAAACCTGAGATGAAAAAACTTGTTGACTCTTCAGGGGAAGATGTTAAAATAGCAGGTACCCTGAGGGATACAAGAAGAAACGGAAAACAGTCATTCCCAACGTGGATGATGCTGTTGCTAGTTTCCATCTTTGGTATTGTAATGGCATTGCCGCTGCTTCAACTTTGATAGCTGGGGCACAACATGAACAAAATTTGTAGTGGTTAGTGAGTATACAGTCTCTAGTTGAGGGAATCGTTTTCAATGCTCCTTAGGTTTGTCGTGTACTAGAAAGAATGTTTGGGGGGTTTGATTCCAAGGAGGGTCAGTTGGATCCTAACTGATGTTTCTCCTATGTTGATGTTGGTAATTTACCATTGACTTTGAAACATTACATGCATATGATGTTGATTGTATTTTAGTTGGAGCCTGTTGGTCGATTTGGTTTTATACTTTTTCTGCCTATCTCTAATGCATTCCTATGGCCAAGGTCGTACACTACTGGAAATCGAGATTCATGCACTGAAAATACATAAGATTTTGGCTTAGCTGTGGAAATTGTTTCATTGTTGGACACGAGGCCAACCAATGAACCAACTTTGCGAGCGAGGACGTATTCAAAGAAGCCATAAGCTTTTCTGAATGCTGATTTGGGCTGTATTCAGGAAATTATATAATGGTAGGGTCAGTCTTTACTCTCTTTTTCTTTTCCTTTATTCGGTCTTCTTTTTGAATCCCAAAACCACCATTTCGTTGTTGCTGTAATACGGATGAATTAACCTTTTATCCTCTCTATAGTCTGATGCTAGGACGCCATGTTGCAACACATTAAAAATTAGTGGTTAATCCAGTTTTTAATCATAGCATGGGCAATTTTTTCTGGTCACAAAGCTTAAGGTGCAATAAATCTAAAATTTAACTCGTTTCATATAATCATTATAAGAAAATTTAATTTCGTTAGTTCATATGATCAAAATTTGTAACTCGTTTTCTTTATATTCAAAGTGCAGCAGTTTTTGTGAAAAAAAAAAAAAAGTAAAAAGTATAACACCTGCTCCCTAGTTTCGGTGCAACTTGTCTGTGTGGTTGGGCATTTCCCTCCAAAACATGGTAAAGAAGACAACCTTGGAATCCCCCCAAAAAATACGCCGCAAATTATGCATAAATTCCTCTAATCCCATGACAGAACAAAATATCCTTTTTGTTCCTCTTAGTCTTATAATAATTACTAATTGTTGTTTATAGCTCGGTAACAAATAATTGGCTACAACTAAGCTACATTTTTTTTTTCTGTAAAGAATGGCAGCAGCTATTTTCTCCCGACTTTCAGTTTACATGTTCTCTTTTCTACATACAAAGACTTGCTCCTTGTTGTGGCCTGCTTTTTGCATTACAGGATTCTTAATTTTTGGCCAAATTGATGAGTGTAACTTCAAACAAGTGGCCACTCTTGGGGTCTCATGTTTTGGTTCGGTAAATAAATAAGCACTGTAACAGTCAAAGCTGCTTCAGCTGCAATCAAATGTAAATATCTCTGTCAAAACTTACCTCTATTTACGGGAAAACACTTTACCCTAGCCTTGATGAGTACGTTAAGACATAATGATTTTATTCCTTTACATTTTATCTGTTGCTTCTTTGGTTAAAAAGTTGGTTAGCTGGATACATATCTGCTGATTTTGCAGCATCACTTTTGGTATTCCTTAACAGATTAGAAAATTTTAATACAAGGGGTGAATTCACCGGGCTATCTACCCCACTGCTGTACTTTACATAGCAAGCGTATGAAAAAGCTTCTGCCATTTCAACTACCCAAAACTTTTTCAATTTCTATAAATTTCCAGTTTAGGGGTTTGATGTGGTTTTCAGTTTGGTGGTTGGCCCCTTGCTTTTGATGAAATCATTCGAGTGGTTGGAATTTAAAACACCATTGCCTTCTCTCAACTGAAGGTATACAATACAACTCTTTAATTTCATTTCATCTTCTGTCTATTCATATCACCAATTGTATTGTATTTAGTATCTTAGTTACCGTTTTGTAAACCAGCTAGCACCTGCCATAGTTTATCAAATTAAAAAGCAGGTTTGAGATGATCTAAATGAGTTTATAGTGGTTTTTTTTTTTTCTAATTTAATAGTTTCATTTTGTTATTTCTGCTAATTTGATCTTGGCTTACTAACTGGACTTTGTAACATCTAAGAAACCATGAGCAAATCTCCAGAACATCCAAAATATGAGACAAGTGATTATGCTTGCTATGAATTTGATCCTCAGGTGAACTTTTCACAGGTAAAATGCAAAGCCTTCTTTGTTTTTGGTTCTCTCCCATTTTCATTTTATGACTTTCTTCCAAGGATTTTATAATGTCAAAACTACCCTGATTTTGACAGAAAAAGAATATCTCATTTCTTAGTAAAGAACAAACAAAAAATTTGTGAAACAAATGTGCTATGACTTTGATGCTTCAGAATCGGAACTCCTATAAGGATTTGGATATGTTTTCTGCCAATAGAAGTTTGCATATGTATTGTGGTATATGTTAATTCATATGGTTTTGGCTTTGACCCCTTTGATCAGTTTCTAGAAGAAGCAAGACAACATGCAAGAGACATAAACTTCCAGCGGTCATCCTCATGTTCAGAGGAAGCCGGAAAGAAAAGACTGGAAGGCGAGAAAAAGAACAAGAAATCATGGAAAAATTCTCTCTTCTCATGGTGGAAAACTGACAGAAAGAGCAAACCTAGTTCGGATCCTGTCGATGTTCCTAATATTTCCAAGCCAACCAAAGGTTATTGTTCTGGTCCACTGTGTGGAACTGCCAGGGGAATCGATACACCGCGCCGGCGTCCATCATCAGGGCCAGTCTCCATCCTCTTCAACCCCAAAAGGAAAGTGGAAAATGAGGTACCTTACATGTGTCTTGACCAGCCTAACGATCCTTATCAAATCAACGCCTATGGACCTGTCTATTTGGTGACATAGTATATCAATGACAGAGGACTTGACATGGGGCTTCTGCATTACTTTAGCCAAGAAAATGTTGTCCCAACTCCCACCAGGCAAAACTGGGGAACTTTGTGACACAAACTATAAAGTAATATATTTAATGAGGTGAGTAACTAGATATATCAATAATCTGAATCTCAGTTCTGACGGATACATGGTGGGGCACTTGACAGAGGGGGCTTGTAATTAGAAGCAGCTCTTCCCAGTTAATTTGAGTGACAAGAGATCCAAGTTGTAAAAGTGATCCATGTAGTCATTGAATTTCAATTCTCATTTCTGGTTTCCCCAGTTTTCTAATCTGCTTCTCGTGTTTGTCTGTCTTAAAGTCTCAATGATGGTTATACGTTTCTGTGTTTGATAATTAAGAACTTGCAGAAAGAATACAGATGCTCCGATTACACCATCCTGCACTGCACTGCGTAAGCCAGGAATTGAAATGAATTTAATTTTACATCTGATGCCTACCAGAAATTAATTTTACTAATTCTTGATGCGGCTAGGTCTGGGATCGCTCCCATAACGCAAAGAAAGCAGTCACGCCAGAAAGTCAAGCTTTCATTTCAAGCTGCCCTTATGTGGTACTATCTATTCATAAAACTATGAAAGTAATAATACTAAAAAAAAAAAGAAGGTTTCTTAATCCGAATACTGATTCTGTCACCACATGCCACTACATAATACCAAATAAAAAGAAAGAACAAGCTAAAAAACCAAGAAGGGTTCCCTGCTTGAGGATTCCCGAGCTATAACTCACTTTATAAACTTTACTTGTTTTGCCTTGTAGCAATTTCATAAAGCAATTACTAGGGCGAAGTGAGCTTGGTTTCTCACAGAAAGCACTATCAGTATCACTGTCACCGGGGTTCAGCTGCTTGGGAAGAGCATAATAGAGAACGCTACTCTCGAACCAATTTCATTTGTCAAACCCAGCCAGTAGCAACAATTCTCCTCAAACGGTCCCATTTTCTTGGTTAACATAAACCACAGTTACGTGTTAGGCTAACCGACGCAAATAACATCGTTTCAACTATTTTACTTGACGCTAGAGGAACCACAAGATGGAGTGAAGAACCACTTTCGAGACTCAACATGTATATGATTCTTGTTCAAATTAGAAAGGGAAATCTTTTTGTGTTGTCATAAATCAGAACAGCATCAAGAGATGTCTGTAAATGTCTACCAGAATGCGACATTAGACCCCCCCCCCCCTTTCTTCATTGAGTTTCTATTCTGGCTCTGAAACATTTTTCATGAAACCAAGCATTCGTTATATGCCCGTTTGTGACCTAAGCCAACAGTAGCAAATCTGAAATTTTCCCAATTACATTTTTGCATTAACTACATAGCCAAACACCCGATATCTAGGCCTGAGTTATTAATCATGTAAACCATATGCTAGTGCTCTAGACCTCTCAATTTCTTTCTTTCCTACAGCTGCATACCACAACTTGATTTGCAAAACATTGGGCAATGGATTTGGTCTTGAATAATGGTCAATTTAAAATACCAAAGATTCTTCAATGAGGACATTGGTTTAGACTTATCAGTGCCTAAAGAATTGTATATCCGTTAAAGGCCTAAACCCGTATATGTAGTTAATGCAAAAATGTAATTGGGAGTGAGTCACAATAATCTCAAAGTAAATGAATGCATCAACTCTAATGAAGTTTACAAACTAAACTTACTGAGTGATAGATATTCCTGCATTTTTTAAACTGTTGCAGTTCAATTCTATGCACATTTGAAAAATCTTACAGAACTAGTAACTTAATTTTAAGGCACATTAAGCAACAAAAAAGTTTGAGGGATTGGATTAATAGCTTTACAATGGATGAATCCAGATTGAAACAAATCTTCTGCTAAAGAAGAAATTGTTTTTCGATACATATTTGATATTTCGTAGGAGAAGACAGGTCCTCCAGCCTCTGTGATGCAAAGAAGCCCAAACTCTTCAAAGACATCACCCATTTCAAACATTTGTCAAAACCTTTTTCAGCAAAAGGATTACCAACATCTGCTACAAGAGACTCAATGCTTCAAAATGCCCAACTTATATTATTGAGCAAAATTTGTTGTTTCCCAGGAGAACCCACAATTCTCGAGGATGGTAAGAGTCCAATTTGATCATCTCCACTCCAACCATTACTGCTAGATAATGACAAATAGATATTCAGGAAAATCAGCTCCTAATATTCGACTGTGTACTTAAAAACCTCAAACATCAATAGAACTGCTTCCTGAACTACTAGGAGACATCCTTTTTTCTCTACTTAAAAGCCTTTTCAATGACCTCAATCTTGTAGGCATTGGAGACTTTGATTCTTCCTCCGGAAAATTCTCATTCACATTCACGGGAACATCAATCACCAACATCCCTTCTTGCCTACCACTACCAGATGCCAAGGAAGATGAAGCAGAAGCAGAAGCAGAAGCGGAAGCAGATACACCCTCGTCCAAACAGGCACCACCGCTACTAACCTGCGTGTGATTACCCCAAAACAACACATTTGTAGGAAAACTAGGAGAATCTGTCGAATACCCGGAAATCAAACCATCATTTGGAGACTGAACATGACCACCATTAACTTCATCTCCTGACATAACAGGATTTGAATTCCCAGACTCAACACCAACAACAGGATTTCTACAAAGAGGACAAGTAGAGTGTGATTGAAACCACATATCAATACAATCAACATGGAAACCATGATTGCATTTAGGAAGCATCCTAGCTTTTTCTCCTTCTACAAGCTCACACAAGCAAACCGCACATTCAAGTCCTTCTTTGAACTCTTCTTGACGAAACATTAACACAGGAAGGGAAGCAAGAATTGAAGAATCAAGACCTTTAGTTGCACGATGAGGATGAGCAGTGTCTTGTCCTGGAGCAAAGACAAATCGGCGTCGGTTGCGACGATAAGGAGGAGGAGTTGGTTCTTCAATGCGCCACCAAAACCATTTCGCATACAGATGGAGAAAAAGCACAAAAACCACCACTAAAAAGAGAACTATTATGGCTATGACCATGATCTTCCCTGTTATTGCCACTGCCGTTGAGTCATCAAACCCAGGCCTATCCATGGCTTGAAAAAGGACAACACTTTAAACTTTTCAGGAAATGAGAGTAGCTAGATGAGAATTTGAGTGAAATCCTGCAAAAAGATTTGATTTTTATATTTTAAATGAGCAAAGAAATAAGAGCTAACTACACAGAAACAGTCAAGAATTGCAGAACCAAAGTGTGATTTTGTTTCCTGGGGAAATGAGAGATACCCAGATGAGAATTGGAGTAAAATTTTGCAAAAACACTTGATCTCTATATTGTTATGTGCAAAGAAATGGGAGCTATCTCAATGAGAAAGAGTATAAAATTGCACAAATCAATTAGGATTTTGTTACCTGAGCAAATGAGGATACCCAGATGAGAAAATGTCAAAATTTCCTAAGCCAACTGGGATTTAACACATAAAGAAAGTAATCAAACAAATATAGAGAAAAGGAAGTAAATGAGGAAACCCCAGATGAGAAATGAGCTTATGTTCTGAAACCAAGATTTTTTTTTTCTTAACAATGGCAATGGAGAGAAATAAGGACGTTGGGTTATAAAGGGGGAAGGAAAATGTAGATACAAGTTAGAAGAGAATTCAAAGAAAGGATCCGAAAAAGAAAATGTCCACGTTGATGACTTTGATATTGAATGAATTAAAGGCAGAGATATTTTTTTAGACTTTGCTTTGAGATAGGTCAGGAGAGGGGGTTAAGCTGCGAGAAGTGAAGAAGATGACGCTTCTTGGGTCCAACTACACGACTCTTGTTATGGCCTTTAACATTATAGGCTGCGTATGGGACACTTGTATTCTACCATTTTTTTATTCGTTTTTTTTTTTTCTATTTCTGTATCCTGTCCTTATCAAGCTTTAATCCCATTTTAAAGAAATTTCTTGCCACTAAATGACAACCCTTGTTTCAAAGTTTCCAAATCCATGTTCTTTTTGTGGTGCTGCTGAACTGAAACGGTATATTTTTCTTTCAAAATTTTGACGTTTTAAAGGTGATCAACTACTCAACTAGTTTTTGGAATAATCAAAGACGAGGCGAAATTTAACCTCAATTACTGGATTTTGACACCTCTCACTTGAAAATTTTCCATTCTCTTTTTACTTGTCAATTTACTATCATTCCTTTCAACTTTGGTACTATAGTGTCAATTCCACACGCTAAAAGGTTCCGTCCTCAAGCCAGTTTCTGGGAAACAGCCTCTAGACCATGACTTGTTCTTTTTCTTTCCTTATTTCTTTTTTAGGTAATGAAATAACTAACCTTGCTTGCTTTCATCATCTCTTCACCATCTTACCTCACATTTCTCATTATTCAAATCTAATTAATGCTTACTTAAACTACAACTATAAGCATCCCAAAATTTGCTTAAAATTTTTTTTGAGCGATTTTCAAAAAGCATCATGTATTTTTTTCATTTAAATATGATACATTCAAAATTATTTTTTGCAAATCGAACTTTGATTGATTAAAAAATAAAATTTTATTCTTATTAATTGAATTAATCTTTATAGATAGAGTATAAATATATATTTTAGATTTAAAAAATAAAGCTTTACAATTATTTTTAAAAAAATTTCATCATTTTTAGACTTTGTTTAATCATATGTTGGGATATGTTATGTCCAAAAAGAATATATATTCAATATGAAAAATTGATTGTGAAGATCCTAATTTGTTAATAACACTTTCTTTTAATGAATAAAATGTAGGAAGTATGTAGAATCATATTCAATTTTATTAGAGCAATGGAGGATATAAAAAGTGAGGAAGACCCAATCTTCGTACACCAACCATTGAATTTTACAATGGGAAGCAAAAAAAAAAAGGGGGGGGGGGGGGGGAATAGCTTCTGTGGTTTTAAGCAAAGAAGGTCCACAAATTTTATAGGTAAAGCTATGGTAAGCATTTTTGTCTATGAACAAAGAAATTTTGACGGCATTGATCAGTAAAAGACTATGCAAATAGTTTTTTTATTAAATTTCACACACTTAATGTAATTAATTCGTAAATATAAATTTAAATAATATATATTTTAAAATTACTATTTATTTTGTAAAAAAAAATTCGCCCCAAAAAAAATAAAGAATCCTTCCCCTTCGAGATCACATTGCAACTTTTTTTTTTGGTCTTAAAAAAAGGATGATGGAACATTGGTGCTCCATCACTAACAAACTTAAAACCCCAACTTGAAGTTCAAGTCTTGACTCATTACTATGACCAGGATGATCCCCGCGGGTGGCGCATAGGTACTGCACAATGCATTGCGCGGAGACGCTCTTAATGCTCAACTGATCGTGTGGCTTAAGCATTTGAATCAGTCAAATACGGCAATACTAGTTTCGTCAGCGGTTAAAGCTAAATTAGCACCAAAATTATTGCACTTTGAACCCTGAATTTTGGGAGGATTTTGGGCGATAATACAGTTTAAAATTCAAAATCGTATTTGGTTCATGAATTTTAATTTTTTTTTAGTTAATTTTTTATGAAAGGGTTACAACCGTAATTTTTTTTAAAATCCGATTAAATGAAAATAACAAATATTGAGTTGAAGTAAATTTAAAAGTGACTGATACACGTAAATGTAAATAATAATTTTAACTAAATTATGAAAAAAAAAAAATTTTAAACTAATTGATCAGCTTCGTTGAAACTTGCTTTTGCAAGGTCATGGTATATAGGCTCATAGCCGACAAATTTTCACATGGGTTATGTAAATTAAGCAAAATCTTTTTAGTATTTTTTTTTAACACAAAGCTCAAGAGAACTAATCCTTTGATTCTTGATTATGTTGGTGCGAAAAAACCGCTGATTTGCACCCTCTTTTAAACATTGGAGTAAATGGAATCTGACTTCATTTTCTCGCGATGAAAGTGATCAAACTAAAATAGATTGAGTATTAAATAATTTATATTGCTATCAAATAAAACATTTACTTGAAAAAAATTATGACGTTTCTTATGAGGGGAAAAACATATATGGTTAATTTTTTTTTTTCCAATCATTATTGTTATTAAATTTGAGAATAGATATTGGCTTGCAGTTTCGATTCTTGATTCATCTTGTGTTGCATAATTGCATTCCCATTTTCCACCGTTTACTAATATATTATGCTATCAATGGAGTATGTTTATGTCAATTGTTTGCAACTATTTTTTGTCCCCATCACTAGAATTGTGCAATAATAACCAAAGCAATGATGTTGTCTTGGGTGATAAAATGTAAAACGAAATAAACAATTTTGACAAAATGGGACCTCAAAACGATCAAGCTCCAAAATCATTCGGTTTTTGAATTTTCATTCATTACTTACAAATCTTTTACATCACCAAACCCCAAACTACTATAATGTAAGCTTTTTGCATGCCATTTAACCGCTGTTCACATGATTTTGCCACAATTTTGGGCTTTAATCCTACATTTTACAATACTGAAAAAAAAAATTAAAGAAATAAGGATAGACAAAATGATGAACAGGGAATGATTTTTCGTCCTCATAATGGCCAATCGATGGCATCAAGTGGTAAACGTATACGTGGACGACTTGTCACCATTGATAACGATCTTTTTGGACTTTTGAGAAAGTTCATGGAAGAGCACCGGCCTAATTCTAATATTCCATAGGGATTCATTTTCCCTGAAATACTGTTTGGTATGGGTCACCCGAACATTACGGTTAAATGGTGCAGATGATTAGATCCTTGTATTCACTGCATTCGGTGATTCTGAATGATTGAAGATTATTTAAAGTTATTAGATCACTATTGTTTTGAAAAGTGAATTAATTTTTATTAAAAAAATAAAAAATTATTATAAAGAGAAAATGATAAATAAAATTAATTGAGTTTATATTATTAATTTATTATCAACATATAAATTTTATATAAATTAAATTATATCAATATATTAATGAGATGAATCATATTATATTACATTATTAATGATTGAGTGTTTTAAAATATTAAATTTTTATATAACTATTTTAAGGATTTATATGTATTAATTAATAAGATAATATCATTTAATTTGTTGATAATATATAAAAATATATATATTGACAGTATATCAAATATAAATTAAATTAATTATATTCAATATTATTTATTTAATATATGAATTAAAAATTTATTTTTATTATATATTTTTATGTTTTCAAATTAATATTTATGTACCAAATTTAAAAATAAATTATATGCTTTCTTTTTATTTTTAATACTATGTATAATATACATTTTTATTATGATTTTAATAGATTTAGTTTTATTTCCTAATTCAATTTTTTACATAATTTGTAATATAAAAATCAGTTTTCCATCAATAAATATGTTTATTATTTTAATAATTTAATTATAATTTATTGCGACGTGAATAAAATATTACTAATATTTTATAAATTATTATCTTTAAATAATATTAAAATTATTAATTTGTATAAGTATTATCATATGAATGATTATTTTGATATTTTTAAAGTAAATTTATATTTGATTTTTAATAGTATTAAACATAATAATTTTTAATTATTAAAAATTAATGATTAGTAATCAAATAAAATAATTTCAAATCATATGTGATAAAATTGTCCTAATAATAAAATCATCTTAATGATAGAATTATCATTATAATCTTAAAAATAATAAAAAAGATACTACCTGAAGAGAAATCAACCGCTCCACTTTACTTTACATCATATTTTAAAGGTTTGAAACCCAATATTTTAAAATCATGAACAAATTAAAGATCTTATGTTATGTGAACGTGTAATCGTTAGCTTATTAGTTTTGTTCAATTAAAAAGGTATAATAATAAAAGAGAATAAAAAAATTACTTAAATTCATTTGATAAAGATTGAAGTTCACTTTTCTTATCAAATTATATTCGAATTTCATAGGGAATACTTAAGGAATCAGATCCAACCTATTTGATCTAATCTTATTTAATCGAATATTTGACAAAATCTTGTTCAGTTTGATTTTTTTTTTTTTTTATGTGTTAGATCAGGTTTGATCTTTTCAACGCTATCATCAACAGCATGAGTATGTTTTATTTTTTAAATATACATTAATTATTAAATTAAATGCTTAATCTTATCGCAAAGAGTTCCAATAACAGGCCTCATATAATGTAAATAAAAATTATAGTAAGAATATTGTAATCTCGAAAATTACCGGATACAAAGCACAGAATCGCAGCCGATTTTTACTTATTTTTAATTGAAAAAAAAAAAGATTAAAGTTGAAAAGTCGAGTCTCTTGTCTTCTGTATATTCTGGAACCTTACAAAATAAAGGTGTGTTTCATATGAACCGTGTGCCCAACATCCCACTGACAAAGAAAAGACATGTTATAGCCCATTGAATTGGACTGGACTTGGGACGGTAGTTCATTTTAAAGTTGGGTTTTTCTTCCTACCAAATGGAGATTTTGCTGTTCTCTCACGCGTCATGTCATAAACCTTCGGCTTAGTTACAAGTGGATAAGCGTGTCCCAGACACGTCTGTTCACATAATTTAATTAAATCCACCTATCATTTCGTTAGGGCAAGCCCAGGGGCTCCCCACCCACCACGCAAGAAATCTACTCAATCCTTCTTCTTGGCCTTTTGGAGTTCGGGGCTTTAGGCAATTTTCAAGACAAAAAAAAGTATTATTAGTAATCTTAATACTTACTACTAGAACTTAATTTTACTTTAATTGTTTAACACTCCATTGAGCAATGCTGCAACTAGAAGCTCAGTAACATTTCCAGGTTTAAATATCATTTTTTTATAATTAAAATTATCAAAAATTAAATTTTAATAATTAAAATTAAAATTTTGATGTTTTATTAACAAATCACATGATATTTATTTTTATATCATTGAGACAAAAGAATTGGTGATTCAACTAGCCCGTAACTTTTTTTTTTTTTTCAGATAAATTACCAATTGATAAACTACCCTATCTCAGCCTTGTTGTAAACAAAAGCAAATGATGAATAAAAGAATATACACAGTGGTATTGCCCTCCTGTCTAAGAAGAACCCAGCAAATTAGAATGAATCATGGTTTGCAGGTTAGGCTGGGTAACTTCGATTAAATATAGCCAAAACTCTCACAAACTGCAGATGTAAGCTCCAGAGAAAGTGGGTTTTCAATCCATTTTCCGAGTCTTTCAGCAAAAGAAAGCAAGGAAGAAATGAGAAAGTTTCGGTGAGGGGCTACATTAAGCCTGCAAAGTGGGCAAGTTGGACGAATTTTGAGCCAGGCATCAATGCAATGGACATGAAAACTATGGTGACATATCGGTAATGACCGGAGTTTTTCCCCCTTGGAGACCTTGCTAAGGCAGACCACGCAATGAACTTCACATCTCCTTCCAACGTTTCCAAACCATTGCTTCAACCATTTGTTATAAACATGGAGGCAGCTGAAGACGAGGAAAGCCATGAAAACCAAGATTATCGGGAACATCTTCGCTGATCAATAGGTTGATGTAATTTGGAAAAATCTCTTATCTCTGCACAGCTTCAAATTCAAGCAACTTCGTTTTAATGGGTTTTTTTGGAGAAGAAAAAGAGAGTTTGGAGGAATTTATTTGGTCTGTTTTGAGTCAAATTTTATGATTCTATTGCTTGGACCGGTAAGCAAGGGCTGCTGTGCCATACGTGTCTAGTGGCAAGTGGCCAAAAAGTTTAGGAAACAGGCTGGAAAGGGTGGCTGAGTAGGAAAATTGTGACCGTACTCGTTCGTGGGGTTGACAAATTAAAACTTGTATGTTATCAGCCGTAGTTTGGATGTTAATTCAAAGATCAATTCTAACTATATGACCAAAGTATAATAAATGCTAAAACTTTATACTGAAAACGTGTATAATCTGATACCTAGCTGCCCATGATTTCCTCAAGCATGAAGGCATGAAATAATTATAATGGACCACTTCTGTTTATCATGAATATATATATATATATATATATATATGATGAGGGATTCATTTACATTAGTGTAATTTTTTTTTTTAATTTTTGGATCAAAATTTTTAAATTAAAAATATTATTTTAATTCAAATGAATAGTAAATTTAATTTTAATTTAAAAATATAAAATATAAAAATTATACTAATATAAATTGATTCTTATTATATTTATGTATCAATGTATGTGAATGGGAATGAAGGATTACAAAGATGAATAATTCATTTTAGAAACATGGAAATCAATGAAAACGTGCATAGAGTTTTGAATTTTATATTTGAAAGACATGTTAGGAAATTAAAAATACTCCTAAACTTATGTATGCCATCAAATTGTGACAATTTTGAATTTGTCCAATGGCTGAGTTTAATATGAAATAAAAATAGATTATCTAAATGTTAAGTCCAAATAAATAAGTCGATTAAAGAATACCCCTCACCTGTTAGGAGTGAAATTCTATTAGGATAAAGTCATTTTAGTTTTGTTCACGTATTAGTTAACGTGGATCGAGTTTTTTTTTTTTTTTTTTTTAAGTTAGACGAAGTGAAATTTTCTTTCATTCTTTATCAGAACTTGAAGTATATGCCAAAAAACAAATTTAAGCACATGATTTTATTCTACTGAAAAATTTCAGGATAAGTTAATGATTAACCTTATCTAATTTTTGTTCAAAAAGTAAAACTAACATTCAATCAGGATTTTTTATAGTACAAAAGAACAAGGTCATGAGGACATGATCTGGTGATTAACACGAACGTTTAGCTCAAGTTATTGATGCATGATGTTTTGCTTTAGCAGATTCGAATCTTCCATTTTTCCAAATAAAGAAAAAAAATGTCATAATGGCTGAAAACGTTGACTGTTTTTAATCTATCCATGGGCCATTCTGCCGTTTGACCCTAAACCAGGCCCTTTAACATGATTAATACGGGCTATCATAGCTGAAATAAGGGCTGAATCTGAACTCGTTATCCAAAACCCACGCCTGCAAATATCAGAATTCAAACAAGTAATCGCAGTATCTCTTCTCAACTCTGTGGCTCTCTCTGCTTCCCGTTTTTTTCTTTTCTGCATCTCAAATTTCTATAGCTCTATGAGCGACACTCACTTTCTCTTGCTCTTTACAATTATGTTATTTTGATATTATCAGCATTCTAAAAGAAGGAAAAGAACCCATCTTTTTTTTTTTGGTTATTGAAATGCTCTCGTCTCAATCGTGTTATTATGTTTTTGAGATAAGATTCTAAGTCCAGTGTTTGATTCTTTGGGCTGAATGAGCTCCCATGCCTTTACTAGGTAGACTTTTCTTTTTTGGGTTTCTCTTTGTTTCTATTGTTTTGCTTTGGTTCCAGAATTTTATTGTTTCTGAAAGCTTAAAGGAAGAAAAAATGTCAGATTTTTTTTTTTTGCCTTTGCAGTTGTCATATTTGGCTTCAATTTTTATTTGTTCAATTTGTCTTTTGGAATGCAAAAGTGGGTTATTTTATGGATTTTGTGTGGTTAGGGTGTTAAGAATTCTTCTTGTCATTATTTGTCCCTGCGTGGTTCTTTTCATCAGAACTCATTTCTGCTAATATACGAGTCCGTGTTTCATATTTGGTTTGTGATTTTTTCACTAGCTTCTACTGAAAATTAACTGTAAGCATCTTTATTGTGCTTGGCTGCCTGAACAGATATTGCCACTGCTCAACCTTCCTTACAAAGTCATCAGGTTCCAGTGAGGGTTCAAACCCTTGTTCATGGTCAAGTTTTATCAAATCCATGGAAATCCTCCCAACTCCCTAGAAGGGTAAATTTTCGTGTGGGGCACTTGGAGAGTCAAGGTGGAAAACTACAGATTAGAGCTGTTGCTACCCTTGAACCCAAGTGTTCAGTTCCAAAACAAGATGGACATAATAAGTCAGTGCCTGGTGGCGATTCAAGTCCTTCATCTGCTCAGATTGAATCTTTGAAGTCCGGAGATTCAGACGAGGAGCCGGATGAGAGAGAAAAGTTAAGACGGATGAGGATTTCTAAAGCAAACAAAGGAAACACACCATGGAACAAAGGCAGGAAGCACAGTGCGGGTAATTTTCATTAATTGACCTTGGTTCTACTAATCAGTATGTTTCTATTCTATTTGGTGCATTGTTGTTACCATGTTACCAGAACTGCATGTTTATTTTTCTCTGCAGAGACTCTTCAGCGGATAAGTGAAAGAACAAGGCTTGCAATGCAGAATCCTAAGGTGATGTCATGTAAGAATTTTTTATGTTTTCATGGGGATTGAACTTTGTATGTGTTTATGTTGGCATAGAATGAAATCAATCACATCAATAAATCTGTTTTCCAGCGCATAGGTTGATATCTAATGCATATTTGAATTGATTAGTTCATTCCTTAAATGGTCCACCCAATTCCTTTTGCCATAATAATCCCATTAGGGATGGATGATGGACTAATGGCCATTTGATTTGTTAGAAATCTTAGAAGGCCCCCTTCCGTCCTTTTGTTTTGTACATTCTATAATTGCAATCTTTCATTACAATTCATACTATGAATCTACACTTAAAAGAATTGGTATTGATATTGCATGAATCTAGAGATCCTTCTGTCCTTAAAAATATGAGATCTCCTCCACCTCCGTGGCATAAATTGGCTAGTTGCTTTAGTTTCTCATCTTTCTATAGCAGCTAATGTTTGAGTTGTCCGAAGAATTCTGATCTGTTGTTTGTTTAACCATGAGGATGTTTCTTTGTAATCACTTCATTTATTTATGTCTTATTTCTTGTAATATTTATTGATAAACCAAGTTGACATTTCATATATTTGGCAGTGACTTCTTTCCTTCATGGTTTCCTACCACAGTAATGAACCTTTTTCCATCTCTTTTGAGAATGAAGCATTTTAAATAACTTTTTATTAAAAAAAAAAGCGAGATAAATTAGTTGAAAGGGAAATTGATGACATTATTTTTCTAATACTGAGATTACCTTACAAGTTGAAAGAAAATTATTTTCTTCTTATTTAGTCACATTCAAATGGCATCCGAGGTGGGTACTTTATTTTCTTCATATTTACTCTAATGAAGATTTGGAAATGCAGGTCAAAATGAAGTTGGTTAACCATAAACATGCTCAGAGGTGGGTACTTTATTGTTAGTGTTTTAGTTTTATAATTTCTATCTTCCTTTATTAATTATAGCCACTTATAGTTATTCAGAGTTATTAGCTTCTTATTCATGTCCTAAATTAGCTTGTATTTGGGTTTTCAACTAATATATATCAAACTTTCTGAAAGGTATATATGTTTTTGTTTCTACCTCGTTGATGTATAAATTGACTCTCTTCATAATGATCCTACAGCATAGAGACAAGAGAAAAAATTGGAATTGGAGTGCGGATGGGATGGAAAAGGCGCCTTGAGAAGCTAATGGTGCAGGAAACTTGCCACTTTGAGTGGATGAACTTAATTGCTGAAGCTTCTAGAAAAGGCCATGTTGGTGAGGAAGAGCTGCGGTGGGATTCTTACAAGATACTAGATGAGCAGCTGACAAAGGAGTGGTTGGAAAGTGTCAAACAAAGGAACATGATGCCTAGACCAAAAAGTTGCAAGAGAGCACCAAAATCCCTTGAACAGAGAAGGAAAATTGCAGCATCCATTGCAGCCAAATGGGCTGATCCTGTAAGTGCTTGCATGATTTTTTTTTTTAGCTATGAAAATTATGACACTGATCATATAAAAATGATCTAACTTAGGCTACTGGTTGAGCATGAAGATGATCCAACTGAGGTTGAATTGAAGTGAGACTTCACAAATAAATAAATAAAAGGACAGAACAAGTGGAAAAATACTGATGCCATGAGAAAGAGGAAGGGGTATTAGCATATTAAGAAACCCGAATATGTTATTGGGCACCTCACTCTTGTCAGACCCAATTAAACTCTAGGTTTGAGTCCAGATCTAACTCATTTCTAGGTTTGAATTGCCCAACAGCCGAAGTACTTTTATTTATTTATTTTTCAAACTAGACACCCAAGTCTCAACCTTTTCAATATTGCTTGTCTGATTCAATATGAACCCCATTGTTTAGCTACCTTAATTCCCCTTACCACCATATAGGCATCCAAAGTTGACTGAACTGTTGTGGATTATGAGAATACCTAACAGGGGATATATTCCAACAGATGTCACTTTGTACTGATTTATTGCCAACAAGATATCCTTATAGCTTTGAACCTGAATGTGGGCTTTTCATTTCTTGTTATTTCCTGAATAGGAATACCGTGAGAGAGTTTACTTTGGCTTGGCAAAATACCATGGCATGCCAGATAGGGCTGAAAGAAAACCGAAGAGGAAACCAACAGCTGGTACACGGTCCAAGCAGAGCCCTTCAAAGAAGAAAGCTAGTGATTCGAACTATTCTTCTACTGGTGAGACTATAAGCCCAATTGAGCGGTTAGGGTTACGAAGAAGAAATAAACCACTCTATAAGGATCCTATGGCAAGTTCCAAGCTCGAGATGATAAAGAACATCAGAGCACAACGAGTGGCAGAAGAATCAAAGAAAACGGAAGCTGTTGAGCGAGCAAGGTTAGCTAATTGTTCTTTGTCTTTACTTATCTTCTTGAACCATGTAAGATGAATGGTAGCCATGCAGAAAGCAAGGGGGAGTTTGAATCCTGTCCAAACCTTCATAGATATCTTCCTTAATCACTTTTATGGATCATTCTCCTGCATTTTAGGTACCAATGAGAAAAAATAGGTTGATAATTCCCTCGATAACTCTATGCTTACTTGTATAACACTGCAGACTTTTAATTGCTGAAGCTGAGAAGGCTGCGAAAGCCCTTGAGGTTGCTGCAGTAAAGAGCCCTGTTGCTCGAGCTTCCCTCATTGAAACCAGAAGGCTTATAGCAGAAGCAATTCAATCAATTGAGTCAATAGGGAGAGGGCAGGTTACATCCGATGAGAATGGTGGATATAATTCTGTTGATTCAGCTGAACCAATTACGGTTAACCAGGTTGAGAAGAAAATGCAATCTGAAAACGGTAGTTTGAGCCAAGCAGACAAGAAGGAAGTAAATGGGAACCAAATCCTTTCATTAAGTAAGAATGAGGAGTTTAATTTCCCAAACTTTATGCTTCCAAGGATAGTGAACGGTGACAGCAATGAACTTACTTCTTCGAGCTTGAATAATTATAGTTTATCAACTCTCAACTTTGAAAGTTTGATTAAGAGGTCTGATTCATCTAAGCAACTCAACCAGTTGGAAACAAATGGGATTATCAAACATGAGGAGAATCCTATACCAAACGGAACCAAAGTTCAGCTGAAAGATGATTACATGCCTTCTAAAGCAGTTGCTATAACTAAGAAATGGATCCGTGGTAGGCTTGTTGAAGTCATTGAAGAAGCTTCATAAATATCATATACAAGACACAGATCTTCATCTGTGCTTCCTGAACATACTGAGCATATTCTGCGATGTTCTATGTGCAGGAGTCCAACCTTCATTAATCGGCTTGGGCACTGCCACTGACTCCCTATTATCAGCTATTTTTAACATTTGCAATTGGCAAAATCTTTTGTTATTTTTGTGGCACTTGAATCACAGATATATGTCAGTACTTTTCTCCAAAATCTAATATTAGATTGGTTCTTCTGTTAAAAGTGTATATTACTTTCTTCACTTTTTAGCTTTTTTGAACTGCTTTCATCTAGCCACGAGTGTTGTGAACTTGATTGGGTAGCCTGTAGGCAATAGCTTTTGGCAGAGGCGCTACATTAGTCTTGGTTTGGAGTTTTCATGGCAAATTATAAAGCTTTATATATATATATATATATAATTTGAAAGACTGTTTGTTATGCAGGCTTGATTACAGTGTTGCATTCACCAGGAAGAAAAGTCATTACAACTTCTAAGAAGAGGGTGATAAGAACTTTTTCCCAATTTCACTGTGGTAGTGTTTTTACCAAAACACAAAAAATTTATTTGGTAGCCCATGGTCCTGATTCTGGTTCCAGACCATCCTAGCACTGCCCGCAGCTCGCCTATTAAGTCACTAACCCCAAGCCTTCCCTCCATTAGGCATAAACAATAAAAATTTTCTTTAAGCTCAAGCTCAAGTTTTTCCTCCTACCATTTCTGCTTCTTAATTCTCCGCATTTCAGTTGCCCTTTGTCCACGTGTGTATAACAATTAAGCCACGTGCCATTATAGCTACGTGGCAATCTCTCATTCTATTTCTCACGTGGGTATATTACGACGTCGTCTCTTCGTTGGAAAAATATTAAATCGGGTTGGTGGATCCAATCCACCCGAGACAATGGTGGGCTGGTGCTGAGTCATTTTCTTCCACCGACCGTTTCTGCTTCTTTCACATTGACCTTCTTCCGTCCTCACGTCTTCACTCAAAATAAAAATTCTCTCTTTTCTGTTTTTTATATCAAACCCCCCAAAAATAAACCAATCCCCATTTCCATTTTAATCAAAAAAAAAAAAAAAAACAGATTTTCAAAAGTCTGAGTTATCATCACCGACTCAACCATTCACTCACTGACTTCACTTCATCACTTGCTGACTCGCTCCTAAACCAACAATGGACCGAGATTCATCGGACGAAGACGACGATCACCAAACCTTAATCCACCAAAACGACACCAAAAACCTCCCACACCGAATCCCCATCAGCCCACGCGCTTCCACCAGCCCAAGATCCAGTTTCCACATGGAAGAGCTCGAATCTCAAATACGACAACGTGTCAAGCTCACCTTCAACAAGCGATACCTCTTCGTCATTATCCTCCCTCTCCTCATCATCCCGATCTACTTCTCCACCGACATTCGCTCACTCTTCTCTTCCAACATCTCCTCCCTTAAATTCAATACGGTGGCGGATCGAATCGAGGAATCCCAACTCCAAGCTCTTTACTTGTTAAATCAACAGCAAAGTTCCCTTCTTTCTCTTTGGAATCACACTTTCGTTTACTCTAATAACAACATCACTGCCGTCCAATTTGACGACATCAAAGCCTCATTACTCAATCAGATCACCTTAAACAAACACATCCAGCAAATCCTCTTATCCCCTCACAAAACCGGAAACACCCTTCAAAACGCCACCGTTTTGGACCCCAACTTTGCCGGTTACAGTTTCGACCGTTGCAGGAAAGTTGACCAGAAATTCTCTGAAAGAAGAACAATCGAATGGAAACCCAAACCCAACAAATTCTTGTTCGCGATTTGCTTGTCCGGTCAAATGAGTAATCATTTGATTTGTTTGGAAAAACACATGTTTTTCGCGGCGATTTTGAATCGGGCATTGGTGATCCCGAGTTTGAGATTCGATTTTCAGTACAATCGAGTTCTGGATATCGAGCACATTAACGATTGTATTGGGAAAAAAGCTGTTATCCCATTCGAAGACTTTATGGAAATCAAGAAGAATCACGCTCACGTTGATAGATTCATTTGCTATTTTTCGAGCCCGCAGCCGTGTTACATGGACGAAGAGCATTTGAAGAAGTTAAAATCATTGGGAATTTCCATGGGGAAATTGGGGAATGCTTGGAAGAATGAGGATATTAAGAAGCCGAGTCAAAAAACGGTTAAAGATGTGGAAGAGAACTTTAGTTCGGATGACGATGTGATTGCAATTGGTGACATTTTTTTTGCGGATGTGGAGAGAGATTGGGTGTTACAACCGGGTGGTCCGATTTCGCATAAGTGTAAGACCTTGATCGAGCCGAGTAAGCTTATCTTGTTGACTGCTGAACGGTTTATTCAAACGTTTTTGGGGAGTAATTTTGTCGCTCTTCATTTTCGGCGACATGGATTCTTGAAGTTCTGGTATGTTATCGATTTTGTTGTGATTTCTTGCTTTCATCATTGGAACTTGTCACTTTTATTCCATAATGCTATGCTAGAGAATAAAAAGTAAAACTTTAAAATGATGACATTAGCCTTATTTTGCTTTGATTAAGTGTTGTTTGTTGTTTGTTTGAGTATCAGAATGTTAAAGTTATCTGCTTTAGTTGAGTATATGGCATGATTCAGACATTAGGATCCATAGGCTTTGATTTCAAAGTGTTGGGAATTTGCTAGAGCATGAAAGAGTGTGTCCGCAATTATTAAGAATTTCAAGTATTTGAGTCAAAGTGTTCTGCAATAATGTGGAATTGCATACATTTTAGATTCCCATCCTACAAGAAAGGGTTTATCTTAACAAATGGGTTGTGGCCATTGGCATTTTAGTTAAATGTTCTTTTGTGACATATTTGTGTCTCCTGCTTTGAGCGTGGGGTTTGTGTAAAATGCTACTAACACTACTGGCTTATTTCCCAGCAATGCTAAAAAGCCAAGCTGCTTTTACCCTATTCCTCAAGCTGCGGATTGCATCACTCGAATGGTTGAAAGGTCCAACTCTCCGGTTATATACCTTTCAACAGATGCAGCAGAAAGTGAAACTGGTTTGCTGCAATCGATGGTTGTGCTGAATGGGAAGACTATACCACTGGTTAAACGGCCTCCTCGTAATTCAGCTGAAAAATGGGATGCCTTGTTATACAGACATGGCCTTCAGGATGACCCTCAGGTGAGATTTTGATACTACTTTAGTATTAGTAGGAAGAACTGTATGAGTTGATTTTGTTTTTTGAACAATCCTATATTCCATTCAGATGTTAGGATGGTCTTCATGACCAGGGTTAGTCGTCTCACTGTCTAAGTCCTCAACCCTGATGAGTGTAGGATTTTCTGGATTTCAAGTCCAACCTGTTGAGAAATAAATTGCAGGTTGACTTACCCATTTGGCTCGTCAAGTAACGAGGTTTGTTTTCCCATTGGGGTATACCCTGTTTTCTTGATCACATTTTTCTAAAAAGAACATATGTGCTAGGTCTATGTGTTAGGTATTATGAATGACTTAGTCCTTATATGTATTAGATCAATGGCGTGAATTAACTTGTTGAGTTTTTATTATTGCAAATGTCCACCTGGATTTCCCTTGTCCTCTTTCTAGCTCTAGCGGCTGATAATCAAAGCTGTGGTTGGTTATGAAAAGCACAAATTTGTCCCTATTTTTTTTTGCCCCTGATGATCAAACTAAGCTTTTGGATTTTGTAAAGTATTTGGTTTACATTATTGTTCAGTACAGGTCAAAGGGTTGTGTGATCAGGCCGCACAACTGCATTTAACCTTCCATATCATTACTATTTTGCTTAGATCAATCTAAATTTGCTCTTAACTGTTGTATTGAAGGTGGAAGCTATGCTGGATAAGACCATCTGTGCTATGGCGAGTGTGTTCATCGGAGCCCCAGGTTCAACCTTCACGGAGGACATTTTACGGCTGCGAAAGGACTGGAGAACTGCATCTTTATGTGATGAGTACTTATGCCAGGGTGAAGAGCCAAATTTTATAGCAGGTGAGGAGTGACGGAAATGGCAGGCCGTAAAATCGTTATAACTTGAATTCTCGGTTGCTCCTTGCTCCTGAGACAGTCCATTGCAGAGGATGGTTGATTTACTGTTATTGTATTATAGTGTATTATAAGAGCATTTAATTGATTACTTATTGCTTTTGCAACATTCTTATACTGAGGTCGAGTGTGTTTTATGTGATTCATTTGTAAAAATTACTATCAGTAGTTAAGTAAACAATTTGTTGGACATTCTTTGAGACTAATGATCAAGGGCATTCTCGCCCTATTCTTCTTCATAAGGAAGAGACTTGAGTCTATCGTTAACCAAACTGTAATTTAACAGCACAACCATTTTCCTTATATGAACGAAACTTCAGGGAGTTAAAACAAGTGAATTTTGAATCATAGAGTCAGGCTAAATTTATTTATTTATTTTTTTTGGAATTCAGAATTTAGCTCAAATGGTTCGTTCATTTCTTTACCTGGTTCATTCAGCATTTGCAAACTCTTGTTTCCTAATTTCCCAAGCCTCTTTGTTAACAATTTTTTTTTCTTTGCCATATTTAACTTTTTGAGAAGCCAAAGCTATTCATGCTAACTACCTGGTAAAGAAAGTTCAAACAAACAAAATGACTCTGCTTGATTTATTTTTAATTGTTTAGTACTTCACTTTTTAGATATAGTTTCACCTGCGAAGCGAACCGGTCGCATAGTCCCTTACGCTATCAGTTTGAAGCGCGCCGCTTCACCTCTGTTTTCCTCATTTTGGTTTCCGATTTTCGTATTCTAAATAATCCCTGAAACTCAAAGTCTCTTGTTTGTTTTATAAAAGTTTCATCGAATCAAACTTGTTGACTGGGTCTTTAATTCTTTTTACAAACAATACCAAGTTTTTTTTTTTTCATTATAAGTCTTGAATTTTTTTGTAAAATGAGATCTTTTGTTTCTTGTTCTTAACTTTGGAATATACAGATCCCTTTGATTCCATTATTTTCCAATACCCATCTGAACAAAATACGAATCGATACCCAAAACAACACTCCCCACCATCACCATAAATTCTTCTCCTTTTTTGTTATTTTCGTTTCTTTTATATCGAAGCATATATTCTTGATAATAATATAAAGAAAAAAATTCATCATAATGAGGGCAAGATTGGTGGTGTTCCCAATTAAAGAGAAAACCTGGTGCTTTAGCAGATCCGTTGACCTGTCTGCATCAGAATCCACCGCTGCAACACTCCTTCCACTGTTAAAGAGCTTTGGAAGAAGATTTCGTCCAATTCTAAGCCCCTCAATGCCAATGCTGAGCTTCTTGTTGATTTCATTCCCAACAAGGTATACCTCTTTGTTTTATTCTCCTTTCTTTCTTTGTTATAAATGTTAAATAAATACCCCACATTTTAATCTTTGCATTTCATGTTTACATTAACTCCAATCTGTATTTGAAATGCTGTTTTTTTTTTTTTTTGGTTTAATGGTTTTTATTATAGATGAATAAGGCTTGGATGGGTTTGGAAAAGGCGCCTGAGGGCAGTTTCAAAAACAAGCTACATGGGTATTACTTGAAATTCAAATATGGTTAGTATAAATTATTGCATTGTTTGGCGTTTGTTTATGCTGATCTTTTCTTTTCGGTTAATGCATGTAGGTTAGGATTGCGGCTCTTAGCTCGAGTTAAACCATCAGAGATTTTGTTGAAATCTATAACCAAGGATGTTACTAATGTTCAGATTACATACCCCTCCAGGTTCTTTTTCTTCTCCTTTTCAATTGCCAAATATTCCGTTTTATATTTCAAATATAGTTATATTTCTTAATCTTGCTAGTGTTTATATTTAAATGTTCTCTATGATCTATATTTAAGTACAATTTTTTTTTCTATCCTATTTGTTATCTAGCTTTGATAACCAGTTCTGTGGTGAAGGGACAGCATTATGATGATATATAGTAAATTAGAATAGCTACCTACCATATTATTGTCATAACAGCTCATATATAGCAACATTGTGAATGGCATTTTTGTAAAACAGTCATTTACCCGTAATTTAGATGTTCGTGCATATTTTTTCTTTTACTTGTTTTCTAACATTTTTCTTTAAATAAATCTTTCTCAATATTTAATACTAGTCTTTGTAATGTTTGGGGAGTGATAAGTTTATGTTTGACTAAGTACGTTTGATTATTTGCAGTTGATTGCCTGTAATTGAGGAGACACTTGTACTTTTAGCAGTTTATCTGCTTTTTGGATAATAAATCCAATTAATTAATAGAAAAAAGAATGAACAATAGTAGGCATCCTTGTGTGATTCGTTCCTATGTTGAAATCCTGATGTATATGTCGCTTCTTCCAAGGGAAAATTAACATGGCAGGCACTTGAGAATAACAGATTTTAGTCCACTATTGTTTGAGATTTTGAATAATTGCGGGCAATTTAGCTTGATGAGCTAAAAGGACTTGTTGAATTATGTTGGTTCTGTGCATTTTGATATGCTTTTAGATTGCTGGTTTATTCCTGAAACTTCTAATATTTTTGCAGTTTAAATGCATGGCTTGTGCGGCGAAGATTACGACAGATAGCCTTTAGGTAATTGTTCTACCTCCTTTCTATTTGCTTCTTCGATATGCTAGAGAATAGAAGAAATTTGTCATGTTCAAACTGATTTACCATGATAAAAGAATAGGGCACAATGCTTGATTGTTTTCTAGGTTTCTATATTTTTCAGAATGAACATGACAAAAGCAGAAAAGGTCCTTTAACTTGGTTTATGACATTTCTGATGCATCTCTCCTTTGTCATTAAGAATACCCTTCTGCCTGATGTGTAAGGACATAGAGAGTCTCTATACAGTTTTTAACCCCAACAATCCAATGAAAAAATGGTTTCGGAGCTTTTTTGTTGTGTTTAATTATGTTTTTATGTTTCTGTATATTTTAAGGAGTTCCCTGCTGGTAATAAATATTATTACTTAAAACAAGTGTTCTCTGATTTTCAGGGGTACTGTTATACACAGGAAATACTTTTATGGTTCGGTTTCTTTGCTTCCACTGACTACTGCATTTACTGTATGTACTTTTTTTAGTTGTCACATCATTTACCATGTAACCTGTTTTGCCTGTTGAACTTTTTTCTTCTTTTTTTTTTCTCATTCTTACTTAATCTTTTTTCTCACACAGGTTCTACCTCTGCCTAACATCCCATTCTTTTGGGTCTTGTTTCGCACTTATTCACATTGGCGGGCTCTCCAGGTGGATTCAATGTTCCCAGAGTTGGATAGTTGGGGGTGGTTAATAGGAGACAGTAGTAGAGGGATCTGTTTACGTGGCTAATATTTGAACTGAACAATTTAGCATAACCTATTGTAAAAGCTGGTTCTTTATAGTAAAATTTAATTCTGTCTACTGGATGGGTCACTTGACATATCAGCTTTAGCTGCCCAGCTGTGATAAGAATACAAAGTCCCGAGCAGACATTCAGCTTGAGTCATATGCAACCATAACCTGTTTTAAACATGATTAGATATTCACAAGGTTACTTCCTTTCTCATATGGTCCCTTGTTACTGCTTTCTCTCATCACCTATGGATATGTCTATAAAGTGCATTGATTATCTTTTGCTTTCCCCTATTCTTATGTGCATTGGCATCCATGTTGTTTCTTGCTTGAGGAGCTGGAGAAGACCTGATTCTGTATCTAGCTGAACGAGGCAAAAGGAGTTAGATGGCCAGTAAAAGTAGTTAGTTTTTAAGCAATACTAAATTTGGAGTTTTATAATTTGCCTCCCTTGATTTTTGGTGTCATTCTTGACTGTAGTCACTATTTTTGAACCCTCTACTTTATATATGTATACCAACATCGACTCACGATGCTTATGTATGTTGATGTTGCAGGGAAGTGAGAAGCTCCTTCAGCTAATCTCAGATTACTCCCAAGCTCAAAATTCAGTTGTTTTAAATGGGAAGGGCAATAAATCTGAACACAATGATTCCAAGTGTCGAGCTAAGGATTTGCCAGGTGTTAAATGGGTAAGCTCATATATGCTATTCTGAAAATGGACACACAACTCGAGTATATGATGTTAGACAAGTATTCCATGTCAACCTTTGCTTTGTTTTAACCTTAAATTGAGTGTCATAGAATTTCATTAGGCTACATTTCAATCTTGATCGGAGTGAAGAAGATTTTGTAATTGGTCATCAGTCATGTCCTCTTTTTGGATTTGGTTTTCCTCTTTCATGTTCTTATCTTCTTGTTCTGTGTTTTTTTTTGTTTTTTTCAATTTCAAATCTCAACCAGTTTTACAAAGCCACAAGAATAATAAAAATGAACAAATGTTTTTCGTTTGCAAGACCTCTTAATTAAATTTCAAACATCGAAGGTCCTACACCTAGTAATATACACTAAAATCCCAAAAAATATTAGGAGATTAAGTTCAACTTGCTACCTTGTCCTTGCACTTATGTTTACTCAATTACCTACTGAGTATGTTCCATTGAGGTTTTTCATTTACTTATGATCAGTTTTTTAGTGGTAATGATATTTATAATTAATGAATGTTTAGCAAAGTTTGATACACGTTTTGGTGATAACTTGGCTACCATGTTCTTCATCTTTATGAAGATTAAGATTGCTAAGAACTCATTGTTTTATTGGCTTGTCAATCCCATGTGACATCTAAATACAACGAACACTAACTGATGACAATCGTTTGTGGTTAGCTTGTAACTTTTCTCAATGATGCATAGCTTTACGAACAATTTCAATGATGTAGCTTTTGTGGTTGGGGGGTATCAGGTCATTTTCCGCTGTTTCATGTTGTATTTTCCATTCTCAATTAAATGAACAGGTATTGGAGCCGTCGAAGGAATCGGAGGACCTTCTTCACCGGGGATATGAAAATGGTAGTCTTAGTGAACATGCTATCTCAGATACATGCATTACTTTTAGTTTGAACAAGAATGATGTTTTAAAGTGCAGAGATTTGGTGTAATTGACATTTCCATTTTTTTTTTATTGGTGTTAATATGGAATATAACAATATGATGAAAATAAATGCAATTACATTTTCTTTTTAGGAAAGTGACAATGGGAGATTCGGCTTAACTCTTTGAATAAAGAAATACATGCACCATCATTGAACGAGCAATGCCATGCTCTCTCTCTTTTATTCTTTTTTTTTTTGGTTGGGAAAGAAAAAATATTCAATTCGGTCTTTTTCATAAAGAAATATGTTTATCCCTGAGTATGATTTTATTTTTTGATTTACTTTACTCGAAGTAAGATATATTTGTTATATGAAATTATATTAAAATAAAATTAAATGATATTATGAATAAAATTAGATTAAATAATATAATTTTATCTTATATTTGATATGTGTCGAGATTAAGATAAATAATTTATTTATTAATTAAAATTATTTTTTTTCAAAATTTATGTAATTTAAATTATTAATGTAATTATTAAAAATATGATAAAACATGTGAGTTTAATATCATAGATTAAAAATAATTTTATCTACTTTGAAAAGATTGAATCTTCTTATATTAAAAGAATAATAATCTTTTTTATAATTTTATTTTTTTCAATTAGATATAAATCAAATATAATATAAAATGATTATCATATTATTTTATTCATCATCTTATACACTTAACATGATATAAAATTTTTTAAAATTATTGGAAAAAATACTTCCATAGAGGCACTTATAATTGTTTAACCATGGAAATAAGGGGAGGAAACCTATCCAATATCAAACTGTTTTACCATGGAAAGCACTTGTGCTAAAAGAAAGAGTCCAATTATACAATCGCTTTTGCTAACAAAAGAGTCAAACACTAAACCTGGAATTTGATTGAGTGACAAATACTAACAAAAGAGGTGTATATATGTAACCCATTGTGACAAGATATATGCTGTTTTTGCTTTCTTGAAAGCTGCCTACTATCAAAATGAAGAACTGCTTTTAACGTGAAGAGCCCATTCAATTGGAATGTAAAGAACATGAACTTAGAATGACAATTTTTACCCCCATAATAAATATATAATAATAATTCATATTAAATGAACCACTTTTTATTTTTTAATTTACAAAACGTTAACTCTTTTCTTCATTTTTTTCTACAATATAAATTTATGAGTGAAATTATAACGTTTAGTGTTATAAACCTCTTTTTTTTAGCTTGTAAGATGTTGAAAAAAATTAAATAGAATAGCTTGTAGGAAGATATAAACCTCTTTTTCCATGCAAAAACAATTTGACAACCACACTTGAAATCTTGTATCAGACCAACAAACAAATGAGGCAAGAGGATCAACCCTTCATGCTAAACAACTTGTTTCTTTTTTTTTCTTTGCATGTTAGATGCAAGAATACAACAAATAGTGCATACATATTTCCTTGAATGTATTCAACTAAAACCTGATTTGAATGGAAATCAAAACGTCAATAAATATCACAGTGAAAGACCTTACCTTTCAAATCTAATTGTATACCATATACTTTGGAGTTGCGCTAGTAACCCTTGATTACTTTGTTCACGGCATCAAGAAAATCTTTTTCAGTTGCTGTCTTCCTTCTTGATCGGATGGCATACATTCCAGCTTCTGTGCATACACTCCTTATGTCAGCACCTACAAAAGAAATCAATTAAGTCACAAAAATAATCCTACACATAAACAAATTAGTTTAACAGAATAAGAATAGAAAAGAAAATGAGTACATCACATCATAGCAAGATTCAAGAACAAAGGAATCCTAGGAAGATAAAACTCTACCTGTAGAATTAGGACAAAGTTGAGCAAGAAGCTCAAATCTAATGTCTCTATCGCAATTCATAGTCCTTGTATGGATTTTGAAGATTTGAGTCCGGCTCTCCAAATCAGGAAGGCCAAACTCAACCTTACAGTCCAATCGTCCCGGGCGTAAAGTGCAGGATCCGGTGTCTCTGGCCTGGATAATGGTAGCAAAAACACATTTAAAAAACAAGCCACAATTTATGCATCATGGTTGCAGACGCATAGACCAAAAGGATCAATAAGAAAATAACAGAAAACTTCACAACTTCAAGTTTTACTACACAACAAATTCAGAAGGACCTTTTATAATGGGTTTCACAAGGTTTTATGAGCTAGAGAATATAACAAACATGCTGCAATTTATTGCAAAATGAAAAAGTAGATGCAGAGAGATAAGAGAGTGGATTAGAGGCAGCCAACTTAACCTGTTAGTTGCCATCAGAACTTTGATATTTCCATAGGCATCAAACCCGTCAAGCTGATTGACAATCTCAAGCAGTGTACGCTGCACCTCATTATCCCCACCAACACCATCATCAAAACGTGCACCCCCAATAGCATCAACTTCATCAAAGAATACAATACATGCTTTTTTTGAAGGTGCCATCTGCAAGAGGTAGCATCTTTGTTAGATAATAGGAGAGAACAAAAAAAAACAGTAAAAGTATAATTGCAGGAGAAAAACAATTTATATAACCTGGAATAGTTCTCGAACCATCCTAGCTCCCTCACCAACATATTTCTGAACAAGCTCACTTCCAATAACACAGATGAAGCGAGCATCCGTCCTATTTGCCACAGCCATTGCAAGAAGGGTCCTACCAGTTCCAGGAGGACCATAACATAGAACACCTTTAGGTGGATCAATCCCGAGCTTAAAAAATTCTCAGGATGTAGCATCGGCAGCTCAACAACCTAGAAAAACAAAATCGAATGTTAGATGAATAACTAATTTGTTATTTTAACATTGCTGATCCAGCAACACAAGGGCTTGAGATTTTATATATAAACATAATCTATAACTAACAACACACTTCTCTCATCTTTTCAATCTGCTCCTTGCATCCACTGACATCAGGCTTCTCCTCCACAGTCATCCTGGTTACAATAGGATCAATTTTTGGAGGCAAAGAATTTGTATCTGATATTTATTGCGATCCACCCTGCAATGGAAGAACAACATTAAACTAAAATTATGTTTGCACATGATAAATACATAAAAGCAAACATGGTGATTAAGATAGATTTCACTCTCAAAATGGAAAGAAAAGAAAACCTAAATCATAAAAAGATATTAACACATGGACTCCCAATAGTGTCTCGGCAGCAGACCAATATCCTTTAAAAGAACTTCAAGAGAAAACAAAAATATTTTTAGTGGGAAAAAAAATCGATCAAATGTATGAAACAAACAAGAATTAACTGCGAAATATTTTAATAAATAGGAAACTTACCCAACGCGCATGCCTTCTTCTATGTCAGTGGGGGAAACTTTGTCACCCAGCCCAACAACAAACTGCAGTTCGTAATGCACATGTGCATTAGATATTAGAAAGTCAGATTCCATTTATTGCGACAAAGGACCAAGTTTAGGCCATCAACAACACTCATTAAAATTAATCACTCAAGTGCATACCTTGACAATTTGCTTAACATTAATAACATATTTAGCATCATCCGTGTTCGAATTGATTATTTTTGTGCATCTTGCAATGTAGGTGATGAAAACAGTCAAAGCCCAAGAGACTTGCATCGCAAATACAAAATTTTTGTCCAAACTCCCTTTGGATGAAAGAAAGAACTAATACCTGGAGAGGTTGTTCCTCCTGCATCATTTGCTTATCTGATACAAGATCCCACTGACTTGGTGCAGCTAGCCTGGTATCTGATTCCTTGATACCTATATTAGACATTGACAGAATTAATATATACTATATGTTAATACCAATTAGAACTTACACTAGAAACAAAAAGAGGCCAACTATCACAAAATTAAACAAGAGAACTAATAAAGAAACAAATAAACGGTATTACAAAATTTAGAGGAATTGTTTTAAAAGCATATAAAAAAATCTGCAGTAGGAGGATATCAGCAGCTAAGCATCATTTCACATAACATCCCTAAAAACAAATTACAAAATTAGGGTGGTAATGTTGCTGTTATCAATTGATTTTAAAAAGCAAGCAACAAATAAAACTGCCTCCAATCCAAATTTACCATCAGATTGTGGTTTGTCCATCATAACTGTAATTATCAGTATCCACTAAACCTGGCAGTTCAATTAAGAATTTTAGGTATGATAATACCGCAAACTTTAGGGAACATAAACACGATCATGCATCCTGCTCACATTGAGTTTTACTTCAGGCATGTTAGATCACATAAAAGCATCTCATAGACATCAAATTACTTTTCCTTCTTTTTTTTCTTCTTTTTGAGAAAAATCCATAATAAAAACATGTACCACTATCATATTTGGAATATGTGCCCAAAAAAAATCATATTTGACATATGACATATGCTATATGATATCCCAAAAAGAAAGATCAAATATGAGCAAGTATCCTATTCCTCAAAATTACATGCATAATATTTTATCCTCTCAAGGTTGATGTTTCATGTTTGAACAGCAACAGATAGATGAAAAAAAAAAAAAAAGAATGAAAGTTGAAACATACCACAAAGGTCATTGACCTTTTTGGCCATCTCTTTGATTTATTTTTCTGCTTTCTTGATACCATTGGAATATGGACCCAAATCCTGCAAAAAAATAAATAAATGAAAGTTTAGATATGCCAACAAAAGAAAAGGAATTGTCCACATACCAAACCATCCCAGGAGCAATCCTATGATTTAAATAGTAAGTAGAAAACACAAATGCCATCGAAAACTATTTCTTTAGCTTTTTTTCAATATAGTTGGTTTCAATAAGCAGTGAAGCTCGCACCTATGAGTTGAAATTTATTTAACCCCCAAATTTGTTTTGATCTCTGTGAGTACAACAAGGTAACAACGCATTGTACAGAAACCAGAAAGTTACAGACTTTACTGAGGGAACTATAATCCAATGTTAAACCTTAGCTAAAACATGAGCAATTTCAATTATAGATCCAAAGAGTCATAAAATTATCTAAAAATGGCGACAAAATCATAAAAGCATTTAACTCAAGGCAAAAACCCATATAAATATCAACGAAACTAGACAGAGCTTGGCTTTTCTTTTTCTTTTTTTGGGGGGGGGGGGAAGTAGGGGAGGAGTTGTCTGGGAACATACATAAGTCTTCAACAATGCGATATCATCCTCATCTAAGGGCAGAGGATTTTTCTCAACCATCAGATCATCCTCTGCTTGAGCCACCGTGTTTGGATTCTGGCCTTTGGAATTCGTTTGGTTTTTCTTGTTGGCCAAGACAAGAACGAGAGACCTTTGCAAATTTTGGTTTTTGGTTCTGATGAGAAAATTTTCTCTGCTTTGCCTTTATAGTAGGTTAGTGGGACCTACCATTTTTGGCCTTTCCTTTTTAAGGCAATATTAATTATTATGTGCTCTTTTTTAAAAAAATTCGGGAATAAATATATCCTCATTCCACGATCAGTCAAGCCATTTAATTTTTATACTTTGAATCAATAATTTTCAATATTAAATAAGAAATCAGGGTCAGGTTACATATTTTCCACTTCGTTTTTTTCCCTTCCAAGGGCAATTCTAACAGCATATTTCACAGTTAGCTTTTCATCTATAGAATCGACAGAATGGTGAAGGACAAAGAAACGCTGAAAAGGGTCACATTTCTTCTTCTTGTTGTGGCTTCAACTCCAGCTTCTGATCCAAATTCTTCTATTTTATTCTTCTTAGCTTATTACCCAAATTTTCACTGTGAAAGGTGTTCCTTTTATTTTTAGTCATCTTCCTCTTTCACCAACAAAATTGCTTATAAGAAACCAATCTGGAAAAGTGAAAAAAGGTGCTTTGAGTTTGATAATATTGATGATGCTTTAACTATGTTTCATCAAATGGTTCATTCGTTTCCCAGGCTTTCGATTGTGGAATTTGATAAGCCGTTAGGGAGTATTGTCAGAATGAAAAGCTATGCCATCGTTGTTTCCATGCGTAACCAAATGGAATTGTTGGGAATAGAACCTTCTGTTTATACTATAAACATCTTGATTAATTGTTTTTGCCGTTTGCATAAAGTTGAGTTTGGGTTTTCAGTTTTGGAAAAAAATGTTTAAGTTGGGTCTTCAGCCTCATGCTGCAACATTCAACACCCGCATCAATGGCTTCTGTATTGAAAGTCAAGTGGCTCGAGCCGTGAGTTTGCTTGATGAGATAGTTCATTTCAAGACTGATTTCAAGATCATATTATTTTTAAGTAAAATTTAAAGTAATACGAAAATTTTTTTCTTAATTATTTTAAAATTTTTTAATAAATTGATATAATCTGGTTAATAAAATCTATATATTTAATTTAATTAATGATATATATTTATATATTTAAATACAAATCATATAAAAATATAAAATCATTTCATAAGATCTTATTAATCAATATTGTTTTCGACGACTAAGTAATCTTTCTCATTTGATCTTTTAATTTTTCATAAAACTAAGCAAATTTATCACTTACTCATCTGTAAATAAAAAGTAAAAGAAAATACGTAAATCACAGTTCAGCAAGTATAGTCTCACACACCTTACTAGATCAAGTATCGTTTTCATACATATCATATAAATCATTCAAAATATTCATCAAATTATAATATCAGAACATTTTAAATATCATCTTTCTATCAAACATTTTGTAAATTCATAAATCAATATAAAAATACGTCAATTCATAAATCATTATAAAATATACTACCATTCAAATATTGTAATCAAATCAAATCATAGATCAATCATTAAAAATCATCATATATCATCTTTATATACAAATCATGGATCAATTTTTAAAATCATCATAAATTATCATTATCATTAGTTTATCATTAGCTACGGTCATTATTATAACCCGTGACATTGGTCGTATCGATAATTTCATCATCATGATCATGATTATTGCTAATTATTATAACTTACTAGCCAGGGCCTTACGTTAACTACTATTACTCGTTAACAGGATCGTGTGATCATGTCTTTTCTAACTAATATTATTCGTTAGCCAAGGGCATAGAACTTGTTCTGATATCGATGATCCCACTTTTTAGGGATGTAAAAACGTAGTTATCATAAAATCGTTCTTTAAATAAAAAAATCACTTTCTCATTTCATTCATAAGCATGATCCATTGTTTATATAAAAAGCGTAAAATAATCATATACTTTATCATATTTTCATACATTGAAAATAATAAAATAAAATATTTATTCATTTAGAAACATACATATATACATGAATTCGAAAATAAATAAAGTGTGTGAGATTCTATTTACCTTCTTTTGATTCCACCACCTAGTTTTTTTCTCAAAATAATTAATGGTCTATTCAAGATCATTTCAACATAACAGTAATTAATGAACCTATTTGAACCCACTTATACCAAAACAATAAAGTTAAACAAGAATTAACTCAAGTAACTAATTTTGACAACCTACGCTACTTTCACTAAAATAAACATATCTCAAGATATACAATTCGAAATTAAAATCTTTTTAATGTGTTAGAAACTAGACTTGATAAGTTTTCTAACCATATATGGCCCATCTCATGATTCATTGTGGATTAATTATAACAATTTTTGCAATACACGTCATATGCTGCTGTCAGACAGTCTGTATACCTTTTAATAAAAATTAAGTATTTATTCAGAAGAAACTCCAAATTCAATTCTGCTTGTTTCATTGGAAAGTCGACTTAATAAAATTTCCAAAAATATATGGTTTAATCTGTAATTCTTTGAATAAAAATTTAAGACAATTTTCAAATTCAACCCCGATGCTGCTGCCTTATAGCCTGTATATCCTTAAGTAAAAATTAGACAACTCTTCATAAAAAACTCGGAATTCGACTTTCCGTTTGTTTCATTAGAAAGTATATTCAACATGCTTTCCAACAATATATAATAATCATAGCAATAATCTATCCATTAATATAGATTCTATTTTAATTCACTATTATAATTTATAGCATCTCATCCAAAAATAAAATTTCTCCTTTAATCTTTAAAAATTCAAATCTCCACTTTTAGCCTTTAAACTCCATTCAATAATCATCAATAAATCTTAAGAACATGAAATTAACAAAGCCCAATAATTTACCTAAATAGATCATGAAGATTAATGAAAGATTTCATAATTTTTCTTGATTTTTTCTCAAATCTTCAACTCCAAATAATAGCAATCAATATGATTTTTTTAAATAAAAAGAGGATATATACTCACCTTTAGGGGATTAACTTGATTGTAACCTCTGATTTTGAATCGACAACTTGATTTTTCATATTTTCTAACTTTAAGGAAGATGAGAAAGAAGAACTCTCATTTTTTTTTTTTCAATAGCTAAGTTTTCTTTCATATAATACTCCAGCCCCTTTTTCTTTTATCAATTAATCTCTTAATTAACTTAATGCGCTTTAGTAATAGTCTAGCCCAATTATCATTTGGGCTAGGGTATCACATTCTCCCCTCCTTATAAAAAGTTTCATCCTCAAAACTTGATTTACATCTATATCTTATTCCTTTATTTCTAAAACTACTTTTCTTGCTGTATGATTGTTTTATTAAACTTTTATAAAGGTAACAATTTCATCCCAAAACTTGTTCTTTCCAATTAACCATTTGAAAAAGATATTTTTAATATGTTAAAACTCATATCATCTTAAATTTCTAAAAACTCATATACAATCACCTAGCTTTTACCAAAATATTCGCTTAACATAGATTTATCATGTACACTAAATATCAGAAGTGACAGTATTCTTTATTTTGAACTTCTTTCACTTTACCAAAAACTTCAAATGTCCTTACATAATACAAACTTATCTTTCTTACTTTATAATCCTCGTAATGAGTATAAATGATTGACCACTTGAAGCTATAAATCATATCTCCAAATTCTAGTATAATTTCTTTGCTTACTTTAAACCATTGCTTAATCAACCAAAATTTATCAGTCATTTGTTCCATAAATTCAAGAAATAAAAGTTTTTTTCTTTGTCTTTAACCCAATAAGTCTAAGACTTAAATCTACTTCCATACAAAACCTCAAAATGAATAATTGAATATTTATCTTATGACTATTGTTGTAAAATATTTATCTTCAAGTCATGACATAAACACTTTTTAAAAAATTGTCAATCAAGATAAAGCCTCAAAAACTAGAAAAAAACATAAAATATTCTTATCCAAAATTCGTTAGTACTTATTTATTAAAGATTTATCACTTTCTCCACTAACAATAGCATAAAAAGTTAGAACTTAAAACAACTTAGACTTCCATTGTGTACTTTGATATTTTCTTCCAATAAAATTCTAACAAATTAACTTTTATAACATTGTTTTTAACAAGAAAAGCATGTGTCCACAAAATTCCCTGTAATCTGCTTCATACCATGTGTTCATAACCATAATAACCTTGAATAACAATATCAACAAATCATTTTACCACCAAAAAGATATCACATAGTACTTTAATTTTCTTTTTTCTCCACCAACAATATAAAATTTTATATCAATTAACCATTATAAAACATATGAAATCGATGCAATAAATCATATCCATAAATTTAGACCATATAAATTCAAATATAAAATCTCGAGTTATCAAAGTTGTCTTCAATTTTGAATATTATTCTTTCTGATTTAACAGATCAATTATCATATAACAACTGATTCTTCATAATCCCCACACACATCATAATGTCTCAAATTCTCTTTTATCAAATATATTGCTATCATCTCCAAGTCAAAGTCAAAACATGTGCATCATAATCCATTAGTAAAATTCTTTTATAGAATTTAAACAATAAAAACTCAAAATACTTGAATTTGTATAAAAAATATAGTTATAAACAATAACCAAATGCATCACATTATTTCAGAAGTTCTTTCAAATTTTTCTAAAATTAAATACATGCTCAATATCACCAAGTACACAAAATCATCACTTGTAAGATTTCAACCAATCTTTTGCCCTTGTAAGATTTCAAACAATCATTCTTAACCAAAACATATATATTTTTCTGTAAATCGATTACTCCTTCAAAACCAATTTTCTTACTAAATCATCTAGATAACCACAATTTTAATTTTTATCCACAAATTTAATTCCTTGCTAAGTACATAGCCTAGTACCACAATAGATAATGTTCTCCATAAATATAAAATTCGAAGAAATCCAATAGTATACTTCAATTAGAAACTATGACCACAAATTAATCACTTTAGCCACTAAAAAAAATCAGTACACCCTAAATAGGAATTTAATTATCAAACTTCAATTTGACTATACAACTTCCAACTCGTATGATCAAACCTTAAATATTTTCTCAATAAAAATGTAAAATCAAATCAAGTGAATATCTTTCTTTACGTATATTAAACTATTTACCACAATTATAACATTTCGGACTAAATCCTTCAAAATAAATTCTCAAACATTATAACACATAAATAATTACTTCAAAATTTCAACATATCGTTTCATTCCAACTCTAATATTCCATACTTTTAATTTAAAAATGTACACTTATAGTCCAATCTTAATCCACTTTATGTCACGCCCTGAGACAATGATATAACACGGTCATATTACCTTGAAGTAAACCTCAAAGTTATATGAAGTCTTTTTTCTTAATCATTTTAAAATTTTTTAATAAACTGATATAGTCTGCCTAGTAAGATTTATATCTTTAATCCAACTAATGATACATTTCTAAATATCCAAATATAAATCATATAAAATACAAAATTATTTCATAAGATTTCATTGGCCAACATTGTCTCCAACGATTAAGTAATCATTCCCATTTGATCTTTTAGCTTTCACAAAACTAAGTAAACTAATCACTTATTCATCTGTAAAGAAAAAGTAAAAGGGAAATAAGCAAACTATAACTCAGCAAGTATAGGCTCACAAATCTTACTGGATCAAGGATCTTTTTCAGACATATCATATAGATCATTCAAAACATTCATCAAATCAAAATGTCAAAATATTTTAAAGATCATTGTTTTATCAAACATTTCTCAAATTCATAAATCAATGTCAAAACATGTCAATTCATAAATTATTACAAAATATTGTATCATTCAAATATCATAATCAAACCAAATCATCGATCAATCATTAAAAATCATCTTAAATCATCTTTATATACAAATCATGGATCAATATTTAAAATCATCATAAATCATCATTATCATTCGTTTATTGTTAGCTACAATCACTGTTATAACCTGTAACATTGGTTGTATTGACAATTTCATCTTTATTATCATTGTTAACTATTATAACCTGCTAATCAGGACTTTACGCTAACTATTATTACCCATTAGCAGGTTGTATGATCATATTTTTGCTAACAACTATTATCCGTTAGCTAGAGTAGTAGAACTAGTTCTAATGTCGATGATTTCACTTTTCAGGGATGTAAAAACGTAGCTATCATAAAATCATTTTTTAAATAAAAAAATCACTTTCTCATTTCATTCATAAGCATGATCCATCGTTTATATAAAGAAGCACAAAATAATCATATGCTTGATTCTCTTTTCATACATTGAAAATAATGAAATAAAACATTATTCATTTAGAAATATACATATATACATAGATTCGAAAATAAGTAAAGTGTGTGAGATTCTACTTACCTCCTTTTGATTTCACCACCTAGTTTTTTTCCTAAAATAATTAATGGCCTATTCAAGATCATTTCAACATAATAGTAATTAATCAACCTATTTGAGATCACTTATACTAAAACAATAAAGTTAAACAAGAATTAACTCAAGTAACTAATTTTGGTAACCTACGTTACTTTCACTAAAATGACTATATCTCAATATATCCAATTTTGAATTAAAATATCTTTAATGTGTTAGAAACTAGACTCGATAAGCTTTCTAACCATATATCACCTATATTTTGATTCATTGTGGATTAATTATAACAATTTTTGCAATCCATGTTATATGCTGCTGTAAGACAACCTGTATACCTTTTAATAAAAATTACATATTTATTCATAAGAAACTCCAAATTCAATTCTGCTTATTTCATTGGAAAGTAGACTCAATAAGTTTTCCAAACACATATGGTTTAATATGTAATTCCTTGTATAAAAATTAAGACAAATTTTGAAATTCAACCCTGATGCTGTTGCCTTATAGCCTGCATATCCTTAAGTAAAAATTAGACAATTCTTCTTAAAAAATTCGGATTCAACTTCTGTTTATTTCATTAGAAAGTAGATTCAATATACTTTCCAACAATATATAATAATCATAGCAATAATCTATCCATTAATACAGATTCTATTTTAATTTACTATTGCAATTTATAGGATCTCATCCAAAAATAGAATTTTTCCTTCAATATTTAAAAATTCAAATCCCCACCTTCAGCCTTTAAACTTCATTCAATAATTAATAAATCTTAAGAACATGAAATTAAAAAAGCACAATAATTTACCCAAATAGATCATGAAGATTAATGAAAGATTTCATAATTTTCCTTTGGTTTTTCTCTCAAATCTTTAACTCCAAATAATAGCAATCAATATAATTTTTTAAAATAAAAAAATGGCATATACTCACCTTTAAGGGATTAACTTGATTGTAGCCTTTAATTTTGAATTGCCAACTTGATTTTTTATATTCTCTAACCCTAAGAAATATGAGAAAGAAGAACTTTTTTTTTTTTCGATAGCTCAGTTTTCTTTCATATAATACTTTAGCCCCTTTTTCTTTTATTAATTAATCTCTTAATTAACTTAATGGATTTTAGTAATAGTCTAGCTCAATTATCATTTGGACTGGGGTATCATAGTTCATAAAGGGTATCAGCCCAGTTTAATTACTTATAATACAATACTTAATGGTTGTATAAAACCAACAACACAGGTAGAGCTGTCAGGTTGCTAAGGATGATGGAAAAAAAAGGTTTCCAACCTGACGTTATAGCATACAACATAGTCCTTGACAGTTTTTGTAAGGATAGGCTACCAACTGAAGCTTTGATGTTGTTTTCTGAAATGAGAGGTAGGGGCATTCAAACTGATTTTATCACTTACAATTCCTTGATTCATGGAATGTGTAACTTAGGTCAATTGAAGGAGGTTGCAAGATTAATGGTCCAAATGGTAGCGACCAATATCACACCTAATATTGTCACTTATAATTTATTAGTTAGTGCATGTCGTAAAGAGGGAAATGTTTCTAAGGCTAAAGATACTGTTGAAATAATGAGAAGAAAAAGAGTTAAGCAAAATATTATCACATACAATTTACGCTATGTTTGGATAAATATTAATAAAGAAAAGGAAAGGAAAAGAAAGTTTTTTTTTTTTAAAGGATATATGTACCCCTTATTTGAAAAATTAAAATTAATAAAGAAAAAGAAAGGAAAGGAATTATAACAACCATTGTTTGGTTAAATAGTAAAAAAAAAGGAAATAATTCATTATAATAATTTTTTTCAATTATAACCTTTAATTGTTTGTGATTTTAAAGTACTTCTGAATCATAATATATTTGTTATCTTGTTTAGCATCGTAATTGCTACTATATCAATGATTTTTAATCAAGTAAAACAATAAGATGTTTTACAAACATGTATTGATAGATTTGTTAGCCATTATCAAAATTTTAGCACATTATCACTTTGACGGTATATTCATATAAAAGCTATTAAATATAAAAAATTGAATCACATAAAAATATTACATATGAGTGAATTATATGTCCTTTTTGCACCCAACAAGAAATAATAACAGATCACCATATAGTTGTTAAACATAAATTTATTTTACTAAAATAAAAAATAAATATTTCCATCCTAAGAAAAATAAAACTAACATTTACCAATTAAATTTGTGTGGAAAACAAACTGATATGTTTATAATCATAGCTAAGTTAATTGTGTTTCAATGAAACATCTCCTAGAATTGCCGACATCTCAAACTATAATATATTACATATAAAAATAAAAAATTTTGAGTTAGTTTGACATCTCATAAATCTAAAAAATATGTTTATTTATATCCAATCATTCATTCAGATCAAATCACCAAAAAATTATAAAAAATTTTTATATTAGAAGAGATATATGAAACTTACTTAAAAAAATTACAGAAAAATAGTGATGTGGTTAAGTTTTTTTTTACTAGGGTTTTGATATTAATAAAAAGTTGGATATAATAGTCTTTTACAAAAATAAAATTTTTTTAGCTTTCCTTTTCTTAGCTTTTCCCCCAAATTGGGGTATTAAAAAAATGAAGATTATAGGAGAAATCAAGGGTTATTGAATTTTCACTACTTTTTTTTCTTTTAAATTAAAAATTTATCCAAATAATTTACATTATTTTCCTTTATTCTCCTTTCCTTTCCTTCCCTTCCACTCAATCCAAATATACTATTACTGATAGAAGGATATTATTTGCAAAGGAAAATGGAAGAAGCAAGAAAAGTATTTGAGGTGATGATTGATGAGGATTATGCACCTGATTCATGTATAAATACTATCATAATCAAAGGATATTGCAAACTTAAGAGTTTAAATGAGGCAATGAAATCTCTTTCATGAAACTATTATTTCATTTATTTGTCGTACAGTTAAAGCTTGATGCTCAAAGCTACATTGTAGTGATTAAGGGACTGTCAAGTGAAGCTTTTGACTTGCACAGAAAAATGGAAGATGATGGTTGCTTGCCAAATAGTTGTTTTTATAGTACAATGATCCGGGGGTTTCTTGCAAACAATAATGCCTCAATGAAAATACATGTGCAATATCACTTGAATAGTCTACAATTCCCTAGTATCCGGCCAACTTGTGATCATGAGCAAGTCGTCTTTGCAAAGAATTGAAAGCGATTATTGATCTTCTACCTCCTGGCTTTTCAATGGCTCAAATAATAGATAAAAGGTAAAAGTGATCATAATTCGATTTTAATCAAATTATTTGATCTAATTAATTTAATTTTATTAATCGATCAGTCATTAAATTAATTTCGATCAATTAATAAAAATAATTATAAAAAAATTTTGATTTTCAATTAATTTAATTCAAAAATTAAATAAATTAAAATTTTAATCAAAATATAACATAATCCACATATAAAATAAAAAATACATAAAATGAATCACTTAATTTCATAACTTATTAAAATTTTTGATATAATACTTTAATATTTAAATCTTTTATTAAATAATTTTATTTAATTTGTTTAAAATATGATGAATTAAAAGTTTAAAATATAATTTAACTTAAATAAATTTATTATTCGATTAATCAAAATCATTAATCGATTAATCGAATTAAATTAAATTGATTAATTTTTGAAATTCACAAATTTAATTTGATTAACGAAAATAAAATAATACAATTTAATTAATTTAATTTTAAATTAATCAGATCAATCAAATGAACACCCCTAAGCTAAAGGTACTTAAATAACACTTTTTGCATAATTGAAGGGTCAGATTTATAATTATGCCTTGAGAAAACCAGCACCGAAAATATCTAACTCCAATACATTGAATATGATAGAACCAAACACATGTCTTGCACCAGAATCTGGATTAATTGTAAACCATATATTTAGGTGTTGCACTAAACTTTTGATATCCCTTGATGACCTTGTTCACGGCATCAAGGAAATCTTTTTCTGTCACTGTTTTTCTTCTAGCCCGAATGGCATACATTCCGGCCTCGGTGCACACGCTTCTTATATCAGCTCCTGTGAATAAAAAACCATAAATCTCAAAACCACTCCGAGTAAAAGTACAAAAACTGAAAAACTGAAAAACATAAAACAAGAAACTTCAGAAGAAGACTCTACCGGTGGAATTAGGACAAAGCCGAGCTAAAAGCTCAAATCTAATATCGCGCTCACAGTTCATTGTTCTTGTGTGAATTTTAAATATCTGTGTCCGACTCTCCAAATCAGGAAGACCAAACTCAACCTTACGATCCAATCGTCCAGGACGTAACAATGCAGGATCTAGCGTGTCTGGCCTGAAAAATGCACAAAAAAGAGGACCACAAATAACAATCATCTCCTGTTTGTATAATTAATCATGATAAAACCTTCAGTGAATATTACATTAAATCCTGGTAGGGACGGCTTGAAGAAAAAAAGATGATAGAATGCTTCCCAATAACAAAACTATATCTTAAGAGAGAGTTGAAATTATTAGTTTGCAACTTTAACCTGTTTGTTGCCATCAGGACTTTGATGTTTCCACGAGCATCAAAGCCATCAAGCTGATTCACTATTTCAAGCATCGTACGCTGAACCTCATTGTCTCCACCCACACCATCATCAAAGCGCGCACCGCCGATGGCATCAACTTCATCAAAGAACACAATGCATGCTTTCTTTGATCGTGCCATCTGCAGCAGATAATATCTTTGTTCAATAATGGCAAAATGAAAAAGGTTGTATATAATAGCATCAAGAGAAGACTTAAACAATGAAATTTAGCAGGTTATAACCTGAAACAGTTCTCGAACCATTCTAGCTCCTTCGCCAACATACTTTTGAACAAGCTCACTTCCAATAACACGAATGAAGCAAGCATCAGTTCTATTTGCAACAGCTCTGGCAAGAAGTGTCTTGCCAGTTCCAGGAGGACCATAGCAAAGAACACCCTTAGGAGGATCGATCCCAAGCTTGACAAATTTCTCTGGATGAAGCATGGGTAACTCAACGACCTAAAAGAACAAAAGTCATCCATCCATGCATGTTAGTTTATGATCCTAACTTAATATAAAAGTACAAGTACTAGGAGAAAGGTTTCAGGTTTTCTGTGTGCCTGTACATATTAACATAAGAAAGACTATACGTACTTCGCGCATCTTTTCAATCTGCTCCTTACAGCCACCAACATCATTATAAGTCACATCTGGCTTCTCCTCCACTGTCATCATGGTCACACTTGGGTCAATTTTAGGAGGCAAGGGAATCTGTATCTGATATTTGTTGCGATCAACCCTGCAAAGTAGAATAACAGTCTACTAATGAGAATTTTATACACAATGAAAGACAAGAACATATAAGGAAGTAAAAACACAGTTTGCTTCCATAAAGAAAAATAAAGGCAAAAGTCAAAAATCATGAAAGCATGGAATTTCAAATGCTACTAGTATTTTTATTAAAAAGGATATCCAATCTTATCGATCCTAAAAAATGAGGTGAACATATAGTACAATAGACTGAATAGTTATACTTGGTGGCAATGATTCTATGATTATTGCTCCTGGTTACAGTGCTTGGCACCATGATGTCTTCATGTTTGAATCCTTGTTTAAAGGAATAAAAGGTTACAAAACAGGGTAAATCAATGATGGTTCAAAAATCCATGGTTGGCATGGTCTTGGGGTGTTCTATGTGCACCCCCTAGTGGTTGCAACAAACAAATACTCCACAAATTTTATCAAAAAATTGCACATATACATCTATCTAAAAAGCTACAAAGGCTACAAAAAGAGGCAACAATAAAACTGCAGTGGAAGACAAACTATTTACAGGATATAAAACTTTAGAGCAAAGTGTAAACTGTAAAATGCACTAGTAACAAAAATTCAAGCCTGAAATCTTTTAATAACAAATAGAAACTTACCCCACACGCATGCCTTCTTCTATATCAGTGGGGGAAACTTTGTCACCCAAGCCAACAACAAACTGCAGTTAGAACCATATGCATAACAGACAAAAAAAAATCAATGTCTATTCTTCTGACAAAGAAACTATTTAACTTAGAATTAATATGTTCAATCAGCCAGAATGGCAACCATGAGACTCAGGGCCTTAAAATACATACCTTGGCAATCTGCTTAACATTGATGACATATTTGGCATCTTCTGTGTTTGGATTAATTATCTTTGTGCATCTTGCCACCTGGATGAAAAATATAGTCAATATTCAACGACTCAAAACAAGCAACATAATACAATATTTTCTTAAAACATTTTTTAGTAAAAATCAATACCTGAAGTGGTTGCTCCTCCTGCATCATTTGCTTATCAGAGACAAGATCCCATTGGCTGGGTGCAGCTAACCCAGTGTCTGACTCCTTGATACCTATTTTGCAAAGTATACCAGCATATAAAACAGGAATACATTAAGTATAGACCGATTTTGTAACAAATTAGTGAAAATTGGCAAATGAATAGTAATTTGAAGATAGAAATTTGGATGACTAACTAAAAAATAAAAACATTGAATATAACTCAATACTTCAGTATGGCAGCCGCAGCTGCAAAACACACTCACATTAATGTGTTTGCAGCTGGCAATCAAGAAGACACAATGGGCTGAGAGATTGCAGAAACGTATTAATGCTAAAACATGTATGCAGAAAGGAAAAATTTTCCTAGTCAACATTGGCCAGATATTGTGAATTACAGAATTGAGGGACAAGCAGGTATGTTCTGCGTAGCAGCTAGCTTATGCTCGACGACCCTTTATGCAGATTTTTCACATGATAGTATAAACTAATATACCATATGAATTGATTTGTTTTTCCCACATTTTCTTTTGTGGTAAAGGTAAATGTAATACACATTTATATCATCTTGCATCCAACATGCTGTAAAAAGCACCAACAATAAGAGTAATAATAACTCTTTATTTAGCATCCCACTTAGAACAACAAATGTTGCCAAAATAGACACCTGAATCTAATACTTAAATCTAAATAATAAAATGAAAACAAAAAAAAAAAAAAAGAAGAGGCGAACAAATGGCTTCGAAACTAAGTAACATAATCACCGGAAAAAATGGGGAAAATATACCGCATAAGTCATTTACTTTCTTTGCCATTTCCTTAATCTCCTTTTCAACTTTCTTTATGCTCGTTGAATAAGGCCCTAACCCCTGCCAAAAAACGAAAATAAATTTGTATCGTGGTTGCCCGAAAAACTAATAAAACTAAAAGGCAAAGTAAAATGGAGTGTAAAGATTTTTGTTTATAAACCCTAGAAATTGGCGGTTGATATCAGGATTTAGGAGCACATCTCAAAATAACAGATAATACACAATTAAATAATCTAAAGCAATTAAGCAAACCTCCATAGCTGAAATAGAATAGACATGTGAAAAATTTTTAAAAAAAAAAGAAGAAGAAAAGGAAATCGAAGATTCATAAAAGAAAAAGGCAAAAATGCGAAAAGAGAGAAAGAAAGTTAATTACATAGGTTTTGAGAAGTGCGATATCGTCTTCGTCAAGAGGCCTGGGGTTTTTCTCGTCCTTGATCTCATCTTCTGGTTCAGGTGCCATCCTTGGATCTCTAGCTTTCTTCTACCTCTTTGCTTGACAGAAACTGAGTTAAAATAGATTGTACAACTACTTATAGGCGTTTCTTTTTTCAAAAAAGAAAAACGATTTTTTTTCCTGATGGGCCTAAGGGCCACCATCTCTGAACTTGGGTTGCTACGAGCCGGGTTTGACGGAGTCCAGTTGATATTTTCAAGGTTTTGTCGAAAACCCGATCCCAGTCTGTCTCACCAGTCGGGTCTGTTAGGTTCACTTGACTAATCAAAATAATATTAAAATATAAAATTATTCTAATATTAATACTTTAACATCATTAAATATATTTTAAAAATAAAATTAAATAAAAATAAATTTTATTAATAAAATAATAATTCTAACTGAATTGAACATGATTCAAGCTTGAAACCCAGATCTCCTCTTTCTCTTTATATGCAAAATAAATAAATATTAAAAAAATAGTTGTTAATATTTGAAATTGAAAATAAGGGACAAACTTTCAAAGCTGACGAAGAAACTGAGAGCCGAGTGAATAATAATGGGCCTTATTATTGTTAAGGGAATAAGGAACACTAAAGTTCATCATGTACAGAACAGTGAAAGAATTTAATTTGATGGGTGCCACATGGTTGGACTGTATTGCAGCATATTACAAAGTGCAGGGCAGGCTTGAAAATGAAGCTAAAGTCAGGGGGAGTATAGTAATAATAATATTACACTCGAGACGAAAGCGTTCAACACGATTACAATCCCAAGACCTCATCACCAAAACAGTGAAGCAAAGACTACTGCAGCCATTCAAGACATGTAGTCATGTGTATCATCAGGGTTGTCCGTTCGCTGAGATGCACCTTGGTCCGTCCCTATTGTTCTTTTACTCATGTTAGCTCGCTGCACTAGTCGAACCAATGCTTGAACCACCTCCGACATAGGTGGCCTGAACTCAGGCTCCGGCTGCCCCAAAGAAATAACTAAAAGGATCAGTTCAATTCTACAGCAGTGAAAATTTTGACTGCTACGCGAGCCATTAAGGAACCACCCTCGACACCAAGCTTATGCCCAATGCATTGAAGATTTAATGTAGATGAAACAAGGACACAAGTTGTATTGCACTTTTTGAGCAAGACATTACCTGGACACAAAGAGCAATCACATCTGCAAAACGAGAGAGAGATTTAACTGGGTAAAGCCCTTTAAGTGCCGGGTCAACCATCTTTGACAGAGCATCAATATCATGGAGCTGAGGTGTTGCCCATCGAACCAAAGATTGCTCTAATCTTGGCCTTGTGCTGTTAAAAACACTCACATACTAGTTAGAATTGTGGTGAAAACTAACACGATGCTAATACATTGAATGATGGAATACCAAATTCTTCATAGATGATTCCTCACCTATCAAATGGCTTACGTCCAGTGAGAAGTTCCAACATAACCACTCCAAAACTGTAAATATCACTCTTAAGAGAGTACTGACCAGACATAGTAACCTCCGGTGCACTGTATCCGGACCCCACATCATCACGATTTAATACCTGCATACCAACAGGAGACACTTGCAGTATGTAAATAAGCAATTAGTGAAACACTCAGGTACTTTGACCAAGGTCAATAGGTCAGGTAAGTGATCTTGTTACTTAAAACCCTAATATCAGTCACTTTCGGCATCCCATTAAGTGCACCAGAAAACCTAAGCAAACATTGTTCCTCATATCCAGAGCCATGAATGATATTGTTCATAGGCCATGAAACTCACAAAATTGAATTCAAGTGCATAAAATGGATTTTTGTGCATGCGAGATATTGTGAGGATGCATGGGAAGCCATTTTAAAATTTCTCTTACTGTCTCTATATTTGTGGTGAAAAAATGTTTAGATGAACTCTAGAGCTTGTAAGATTAACTTAGAACAGGATATAAACAAACAAAGTCACACATGGTCATAGTCATCCTCATCCTTTGACAAATGCCGATTAACATATGCAAGTAATTGGAATAAAGAATTTTATGAACAAAGAGACAAGACAATTCAAAATATAAATGACGTGCAACATAGTTGTGCAGAGCTAGTGGGAAACTCAATAAGTAACAACAAATTAAACTATTAGTTCATGCAATAACAGAAAATTTACCCGATCTGCACTTGGAATAAAGGTTGCCAAGCCTGAGTCTGAAAGGTGAGGGTTGAGCTCAGCATCAAGTAAGATGTTTGCTGACTTGATATTTTTATGAACAACAGACGGCGAGCAAACTTCATGCAAGTACCTGGAAAAATTCCTTTTATGAAGTCCGAGTAGCCATTTGACAAGAGATAATAACCATGGCAGGTAAGGAAGTGTAGCTTCATGGTTGACTTTTACTCCAGGAGATATAAACTAGAAAACTGAATATCCTTTAATATGTATCAGATCTCAATGAAAATTTGGAGATTCCTAATAGTCAATAGATACTCTACTAGCATCTTACAAATAGTCAATTCTCAATTATAATCAATTGGAGACCACTAGGTATGCCAATATTTTTAGCCTCATCAAACAACTATCTGACTTTGCAAGGTTCAAAAGGGTCTAGTAACATGAGTTTGGCAAAAGTTGAACAAGATACACACACTCTTCAGCAAGTTGGTAAACTATTTCAAGTAGATGATGCAAATGGTAAAACACAGCACAATAGGAAAAGAAGACTAGAGAGGAAAGTAAAAGATACCATGGGGTAGGGCGCTCAAGTGTTAGCTATTCACAGGGAAAAAAAAGGGGGGGTTGTTCTGGGGGAAGGAGAAAAGGAGATTAACTGCAACTCCTTCTATTTGCAGTGATGGTCTAAAATGAGATGATAATAATAGCTATTGTTGCCCATTATAGAATTATCAACTTACTCTAACGCACGTGCAGTCCCCAGAGCAATTTTGACACGGGAGTTCCAAATCAATGGCTTGCTGTACTCATCTGATAGATGCAGAAATTCATGTAGTGAACCATTTTTGTGGAACTCATAGACAAGCAGGTGCTGTCTGTGCTCTGAACAATAGCCAACCAGCTCCGTTACATTTGTGTGATGCAACTGGGAGATATTCGAAACTATCTCTATAAAATCATCAGACATTTCACTGGGAAGAGCTGATGAATCTATTTTCTTCACAGCGAGAACCTATGGCAGTATGAACACAAGTTACCAGCTAGGTGAGTACTGAGTAGAACATTTTTAAAAAACCTTCAGGCAAGTAAATGACAATCTATGGGCAAAAAAGTTATGGAGATCAATGACATTGGATATGTAGCATTAATTGCGATAAAGGGAGACCTCTTACTGAAAAAAAAAATCATGAACCACACTTAAAGGTCACAGCTAGAACAAGAGTGGCACATACAAGATTAAATATGCTGATGAAAAGAGTATTTCTCAGGTTAGAGCATGTAATAAAACAGAAGTTGCTAAAATAGAGATCATGCTCAGTTATTTTGACATAACTATGGATTTTATAGGACGAATATTATACCTTGCCATCATCAAATTGAGCTCGATAAACACGTCCAAAAGATCCTTCGCCAAGAAGATTTTCAACACTGAAACTGCCTGTAGCCATCTGGAGGTCTGCTATTGAATATGATGTAACATTTGTAGGAGCTGGGACAGCTTTCTTAACAACAGTAGGCTTTCTAGAAAAGTCTTCTTCATCAAATGATTTGTGACGGTCAACGGGTGGGGGTCGAAGGTTTATCGAAGCAGGTGTATCAAAGGTCAGGGTGTCAAGTGAAGAGGAAGAATGTATGGATTTCATTTCTGCAATACAATTTTAAGCATGAGAAACAAATAGTTCGATCAAGAGAACTAAACAAGTGTTCTAAGCCAAAAGATTTAGAGAAAAAAGTTAATATAGACTATGACAAAAGCAAACTAATGCTATACAATTTCTCTACAGCCCACAGCAGCAATCACAAGTTCAATATACATCTAGCAACATACAGTAGCATTTCAACATGATAAAATCAGAACATTTTGTGAACAAAATAGACTCCAAATTTATCCTCCCCCTCCCCCACTCCACACACCAAAAAAAGAAAAAAAAAAGAACCAAAAGCCATCAGGTCTCCTATCAGCTAAGGTTTGGCTTCATTTATGATATCCCTTTATGAAAGCAGAAGGCTTAAATTCACAAATCTAGTTATGAAGACACGCCCATCAATCATGGAGTCAAGAAGAGATTCTTCACTGAAGCATTTATTCTTCTAACCTACTGAATTTTTTACATATTCAGTTCTTTGCATTTCTACTATCTTGAGCATACACTCTGCATATTTCATGCTTCAAGTGGAGTCTAAAGCAACAACACCAAGAAGATAAGTTCTGAAATGAATTTCCTAAATATTCTTGAGAGATTTAATAACTACAAGAACAAGGTTATAGCTGTTTGCAGCTATAATAAAAGACACTCACAAAATCTCTTCATCAAGAAATCCAATGCAGTAGCATTACAACTAACGTGGAGCAAACAGTAAAGATAGATTTATGTGACACTCAACTGGCCACAATGCAGAGTTGCAGATAGACTAATAGTGTTACCTTGCACTTCGTTAGAAGCAAGAGGAGCAAATGGTTGATTATCAAGCTTTTCAATATCTGAGGATGACCTCCTGGATCTTCTCTTAACCAGAAAGAACGCTACTATAGCCCCAACAATAAGGATGGATATCACTATTCCTGCTATGCCTCCACCTCCAATCCCTGATTTGCTACTCCCACCACCAGAACCACCATCTGATGGGGAACTGTTGCTACCGGATTTATGATTTCTGTTGTTTCTAGTGGCAGGAGGGGTACCAGGTGGAGGTGGGGGTGCAGGCCCTGAGCTCCATGAATTACCGTCCTTCCTGTCATGAAGATTATAAAGGTTGAATTTGAAAAGAACTTTCTTTGATACAAAATAGAAGTCACAGCACTTGATAATGAAGTCAAATGCTTACTGCAAATTTATGCTTTTCAATTGATCAGGTATCCAGCCAGTAAAACGGTTATTGGAAATGTACCTGTGAGACTTAAAAACAACTATCAGGATGGGCAGCATTACAGGGTCAATTACATTATAAGAAAACAATACAATGGTATGCATTTTTAATCTGATATACGGGTTACCCACAGATCATTAAGGGGAAGATTGGCAAGGACATCAATAGTGCCTGTAAACTGGTTGCTTTCCAAGTACCTGCAAAAGGGTAAACAATACATATAAGGAAAATCCACCATACATACTTATTCCACAAATGATATTTCCTCTAATACTTACATAGAGTTAATACTAGTAAGATTCTTAAAACTCTCAGGGAGATCACCAGTCAGAGAATTGAAAGAGAGATCCCTACAGCAAGGCATAAAGATAATTGTTAACGTCTTCGGTTAAATTAACTTAAAGACAGGCATCTATGAAAAACTATATAATCTGATCGGTGGTAGGAAGAACATCTTACAATGTGGAGAGGGAAGAAAGTGGTCCAAACATATCACTCAATTGGTTCTGCAACTGGTTATGACCAAGATTTCTGCATTTCCAGAATGGAAAGGAAAAAAAGACAAAGTGTAAGTTTCTAAATGTCTATGGTCCTTGTGTCAAGAGATGAATATTTGGAACATTACTTACAGGTATTGAAGAGAATGCATCTGATTGATGGAATAAGGGACGCTTCCAGTAAATTGATTATACGCAAGATTTCTGCATACAAATGAACATTATATTATACATACAAATCAGTAAATGTCAGAAATGAAATAGTAGGAATGGGAAAGGGAACAAATGAACATATGAAATATACAATTGCTCTAAGTTCTGTGGAATATTATATGGAATATCGCCTCCTAGATTGTTATGGCTCAGGTCCCTGCAGATTTGTTCAAATATCAGTATAAAGATAATCATATAAAAATAGAAAAAACCAACCTGCTGTTAAAGATTAGATTTCTTACAGTTCCTTCAATGATGTCAAACTTTGAAGGCTGTAGCCCATCGACCCAGAAAGTCCAAGATTTGACAGTTTACTGATGAAAAGGACAATAGAAGAATGTACTATAGTTAGCATCAGCTGATGCAGGACAAGACGTCTAAAAGGAAATCAGGGAACACAGAAGATCACATTTCAGTGACACGTTGGCCTGAGCAAGTAACGCCTTTCCAGGACTGCCCACATGGATCACCATTGTTAGCGGTCCACCCAGTTAGCTGCTGCGGTGAATTTAAACTGCTGAACATAACCCCTAGGGCAGAAGCTGCACATCAAACATTCCACCAGCAGGATGAGTAACCCAAGGAGATAATTTATAATTACAGGTCTTAAATTCTTCCACTGCTCTGTTGCAAACATTCGTGGAAAACAAGACAGCTTCCATGCACACAATGTGTGTTTAACAAATTTATTTTCCTAGTATATAGAAGTTTATCCATCCACCAAATGAGTAGTGACATAGCTTTTCCAGAAAGAATATGCTATTAATGACTAAAATGATTAGTCAGAAACAACATTTGGCCAGAAATATTGGAACCACAAGAAAACAGGGAAATCTGAAAACAAAAATGATGTCAGTTTCGAGAATCAATCTTTAAGCAGAAAACTGATATTTCTTTGCAGAACAAAGAAAAAGCTTAAGCATTGTGGCCAGACAGGAAAGACCATTTTGCAATTTAAATTAACAATTGTCTAAGCAGACAATTTTTTTTTTTTTTTGCTCCTTCTAAGCAGACACATAAAGAAGGAAAAAAAGAAAAAGAAAAGGTAATTATGTGAATCAAACCCACCCCTCAATGTTTCCCTTCCACCATTTTGGGACATAGATTTTGATAGCTGCAGGGATAAAACACCATCCCAATTGGACCATTAAAAGAAAGAGATTTTATTGGTTTCTATCACTGAAAGCCTTGATCTCAACAAAATAATTTGAAATATTAAGTTTAGGGTCTAATTTAACGCACTACATATGGAATCTACAAAGAGATCAAACCTTGTTAGTTATGATTCTAATAGGCAGATATAAAGTGCAGGATTTTTGGAGAGATATAGGTTTGGCAAGTTATAGACTCCATTCAGGTAGTACTAGCAAATGTAAGTAGCCATCTTTCCTGACATACAAGAGCTCTTCTTGGTCTTAATCATCCAGTCTTAACACAGATGCAATTGAGCTAATGCTATATCCAGTCTTGTTCTCAGGTTACCGCAGGACACCCTCCCATCTGATACTGGAATGTTATAAGCTATGAGTCCACAAGCATGGAAAAGAAATTGTATTGATACCAAAGGAGAGCAGTGGGAATAACGATTGAACTTGTTGGAGTCAGCAGCAATTCAGATAAGAGCCAGAAAGATTATAAGTTTGTCCAGAAATCCATATCCTAGCAAGTTATAAATTAAAATGACGACTGAAATACCAAACTTTCCAATCAACTTATCTTCATAATCTACCAGAACCCAACTTTGAAAAGCAAAGTCAAAACTTTATAAACAATAAACAACACGAACAAAGTTAAAAAGGCAATGCAATCGAGGAAACCCTTTTTGAGCCGCAAGCAGCTCAAAACAGATAACATGACAGAAAGCCAACCAAAAAAAGCAGCACCAAAGATCACAGATTTGGCAAGAAAAGATAAGCATATGCAAAATCTACAAATCTAACAGAATAAGGCAGAAAATCAAAGCAAAGTAACACTAACCATCTCCTTGATCTGTTGCACCATTGGCAAATCTGGGCTTAAACGACAAAATGCAGACTGTAAACAGCACCAAAACCAAACCTTTTCTCCAAGTCTTCAGCATCTCTCCCCAAACTGGTCACTTCCCAGGAACCAAAAATGGTTTTGAACTAAGACCCTTTTCTTATTCTTCCTTCCTTGTAAAAAAATTTATTATCTTTGTTTATGCTACAGATTTTATACTTATTTAGCCATAACCAAGTAAAAGCTGGTAGGCACGATTTGCCAGAGGAATCCAAAGCCACAGAAAAGTTTATATATCTGCATTGCCTATCTCTATAACATTATCATTTACATTAATATATATAGACATCACAAATTCCTATTTTTTGTAATTTGGGTTTTTGTTTTTGTTCTTTTTTATGTGACTGACACTGTTAAAAAAAGAAAAAGTAAATAGATGCTTACGCTTTTGGTAGGTGTGTCTGACTTTGCTAAATACTCGTTCTTTCCTTTAGCAGCTGTAACCTTCAAAGGCTTACACGCTTTTGGCTTTGGGGTTTTATTTTATTTTTGTAATCATAATTTTAGGCTTTGGGGTTTCACAAGGCTTACCCAAAACTGCAGCTGTAACTTTCACGAGGCTTTAACATTTTCCATCACAATTATACATAGTTTTGAGGGGCTTAGAAAGTAGTTGGCCACTTGACATCAAAGATATGGTCCCATACTATATTTTATAAGAACCTGAAAAAAATATAGATAGATAGCCATAATAATTCATTGTTTTAAAGACTAAATTATTGATAAAATAATTAAATGAACATAATTACCTTTAATAACAGTAAATGATTACAGTTGAAGTGGAAAGTAAAGTGCATGATTCACATCTATACCATTTCCATCCCATTTTTCTTGTTTTTGTTTTTGACAAAGTATTTGTCGGTTCATAATTTTCAGATTGTCTCAGTTTAGTTTTGTTTTGGTAATAGATTTTTGAAGTGAGTAAATTTCGGCATGGATTCTTGAATGATTAAACTGGTTTAAGGATGACTAGAATGATGGCAAAACTGTTGACATTTTGGATTGTGTGGCAGTCACTATCAGAATCAAAGCTGTTAGCATTTTCAAATTGCACCCTTACCTTCCTTTCAATTCTTTCCTTTTTTTTTCTTTAAATGATGACAATTTTGGTGGCATTAGACCCGTAAAAGAATAATAATAATAGTGTCATATTTAGTTTTTTTTTTTTTTTTTATCAGGGTGGTTGAGCAAATGGGATTGAAACATATCCGGTCAAGAATTTCAGTAGTATTTTTGTATCTGGAAGGTTTGTAAGGAAGCTCATGGCCACCACAAAAGCAAAAAAAAAAAAAAACACTTTTGTTTTTTATAAAAAAATTATAAGTATTGAAATTTATTAAATATTATTTTTAAAAATAATTATATATCAATTAATTGAATTAAGCTTGTGATTTTTTTATTTTATTTGAATAAGGCACATAAATACTAACCTCACACCACAGTACCAAAAAATTAAAAAAAAAAAAAAAAAAACTTTTGCTGGTCTCATTTTGCATTGTTTTTATCTACAAAAACTTGATGGTTGATATGGAATTATCAAGTAACAACACAAAATAAAGTATGGGGGTTGCTACTTTCTGATTAATCTTAGTCATTTCTAGTTATTCTGTTAATGAGGTTACATTTCACTTGCCTAATTTTTAATGAATAACTATTTGATCAACCCTGCAATTTGGTTGGACTTCAAACTTTTGCATTAATATCCTAATTTTGTCACATGAACTTCAATTAGGTAATTAAAGGTGGGGACTATGGGGTTTTCATTGATCTTTAACTTTTGCTTGGTAAGAAAGAAAAAGAAAAAAGGTAGATCTGATAATTAAATTTGATAATTTAAAATATAATACAGTAACATAACATAAATATAATAAAAAAATAAATATGATACGATTTAAAATTTTATCAATAATTATATATAAATTTAATAAAATAAAAAAATATATATTTAATTTTTATATCAATATAAATTTTAACACGTAATTTTTATATAAAATACGATACGAATATATAAATTTTAATATTTTACACAATACAAAAATAAAAATAAAAAAATTTTAATCTAATAATTAAATTATAAAATAAAAAATAATTATTAAATTTAACTATTAAATTAATAAAATTTTCATTATGACTACTTTTTCATTCTTCTATTAAGCATAGCACAAAAGTCAAACATAGATCCCCTTTTTGCGTTTTTCCTTTGTAGCTTGTACCCAGAAAATTAGAGTCCATTTTTCAAAAAGCTTGGTGTTTGAATTTGTTAAATAGTAGTCTACCATACAATTTAATGCTAATTTTCAAAAAGCTTAACGCTAATTTAATTAACAAAGAATTTGTATGTGAAAATTATTAACTCGTGCATTTGTGACGGTGATTAATATTGTATTTATATAATTAATGCTTTATTTTTTTAATTTAGTGAAAGTACTACATTAATTATAAATTTTAAATAATATTTTAACTATTTTTAAAAACGGTCTATAAGCTTTGTTACCTTATATGTTAAGTTTGCAATTAAAAAATCTCATTCTCCATGGAGTTTTTTTTACGCTAAAAAATTTAAAATATTATCATATTTCATTTTATTTTCAAATTAATTTATTAGTAGAATAAGTGGCAATCATCATACTATGTTAGTAAATTTTTTAAATTTATCAATAGTTACATAATCTATTAGTAAAAATTTAATTTTTAATTTCAATATTCAAATTTAAAATTTAATAACCTCAAGTATTAAAAAATTTAAATTTTATGAATTGTATGTAAATTCTGATCTGTTTTGATCTTGATTTAGGGAAGCTTCCAGTCACCCTAATCTTTCATATGTTAAAAAAATGATTTTATTAAAATATTAAAAAAAAAATTTGAAAATGCTGATGTGTATATTATAACTAATTAGTGAAATTGATGAAGTTTACGTGAAATATTTTATTGGAACAGATTAAATGAAATTTGATTAACTTGTTAAATTGGAAAACTCGTTTGTGACAAAAAAAAAATGTTAAAATGTTGACTTAATGAATAATGTCTTTTTCAAAGGTTTGTTGAAAAATATGAAATGAAATGATTCCTTAAGCTTCAAAATAACAAAATTAAATGAACTAGTTTTGATGTTAAAATCAACAGACTTATAATCAAAATCTTGTAATGAAGGCAAAAGGGTTAGTTTGTTCGAATGACACCCGTAACAATAAACAATGGAAACGAATGTTGGACCAAATATAAAAAATAAAAAATAAAAAATTCAAAGAAATTATAAATCTTGTCTGAAAAAAAAAAAAAAGCTTGTCTAGAAAAAGCAGTGCGTTTTTATACCATTAGTAAAATTTTTAATTTTATAAATAAAATTTTTAATTTAATATATTCAAAGAATCAAAGAGATACTGTTTTTTTATTAATCTGGATTGTGAAACTTAAGATGATAAGATATTTTTTTTTTTTAAAAGTATAATTAATTAGTATAAATGTTTGATAATAAAATAAAAAAAATTTTTTGACGAAATGGTAGGAGAAATGGATTTGTCAAAAAAGGACCACGCAAAGATATTGCTTTCCACGCCATGTGGCGTTTAATAATGTACAACTTTTATCTTTGAGATACCATGTTTGCAAGGTTACTCCAACTCGTGTCGGTGATCGCTGGCATTTTCTTTGTCTTTTTTTTTTTTTTTTTAAATCCTGGTTTTATTTTGGTCTTACCATTTTTCTGTTTTAAGCCCCGGAATTTCTTTCCCATTTCTAAATATGTTATTACATTCACAGATAATAAAATTGCCAATCGGGGCTCGAAAGTTTTTTTTTTTTCCCATGTTCTGTTTTTCTTTATTTTTAAAAGATAAGAGAATAAAGATGATGGGATTTGAATTCTCATCTCATATTTTTTTAATCACCAAATGAAGAATTTGAAGATTTTTTATTATATTCTGTTTGTTTTTTAATGCCAAATCAATAAGGTTGAATTTGGTAATTTGTACTTAAAAAAATTTTGGATTTTAAAATTAGTGTAAATTATTTAATAAAACACGTGTACACATAATATTTGTGATTATTTTTCAATTATTAAATTCTTATTAAATATATAAGATATTAAATCTTAATTAATTTGTTTATAATGTATGCATTTTATTTTCATAATTCATAAAACAAATGAAATTTAAATTCACACACTCACATCTCCAAATATACCATAGAATTTCATCGCTGTTTATTTTCACTATTTTTGTTTCTCAAAAAATCTAATAAATTATTATTTATTTGATAAAAGATACTTAAATCCAAACTTTTGAAAAAGTATATTACCTATAATTATAGCATTAATTTAAAATTATATAAAATCTATCAAAATTTTATATAAGTCTCGTCATTTTGAGTATTTAATGTATTATTGAACCAAATATTCATTGCTTCGATAGAATCAATTCTTTTAATTTTAGATAGAATTCTCTAATTTAATGTAAGGTAAAATTCATTCGTTTTTAAGTTTTGAATATAATTCAATACAAGTTTATTAGTTTAGAAAATGTACAACTTATCCCAAATTTTTTAATTTCATAAGACAATTCGGTCCTTCTATGTTAAAAATCTCATTTAAAAACTATTTTATTTTTAAAAAATAAATATCCTCAAATGTTAACATAAAGTAATATTTTATCATAATGTTTTTTATTTTTCTCAAAATATATCAAATCTATTAATAATAAAAAATTTTAGATACAATAATGAAAACAAAATTTACAATTATAAGTAGAGTAATATGTAACTATATGTATAATAAAACAAATCTATTAAGCATGTAATATTATTTTTGCATTCAACAATTAAAAAAATGAAAGAGATACTATGAAAAAGGTTGGTTGAAAAAAATAATAATCACAATTAAATATTTGTTAATTTGGTTTTAATTATTATAATACTGGTATAATTTTAAACTTAAATCTATATGTTTGTGAAAATATAATGATGATAAACTTATTCATTTTAAAATAAAAATCATTTATAACAAATAAAGCCATGTTAAAAAGTTGTAATGTTTAAATATAAATAATTTTTGTTACTATATATTTAATAAATATATAAATATAATAAATTTTAAGGGGGTAATTCTGTAATTATTTAACATAATGGGGGGATTATCTATTTTTCAAATTAACGAATTTGTGTTAAATTAACCTCAAAACTAAAAAATCTGAATGAAATTTACCTTAATATATGTTGAAAATTTAAATGGTAATAATTAAAAAATTCCATTCCAAGAATCAATTAAACGTGAGGAAACAGGGTTGAGTTTCCTTTCTTCTATTTAAAGGTATGAAATCCTTGGGCCGAGTCAATGCCAGCTTTACCTTTGCTGTTTCTTGAAGAGTGAGTCTGGTTTCGGGCCCCAAGTTTTGCTTCGTTCAAAGGGCAAGTCCCGAACTTTCAAACGGTTGGAAAAAGAGACCGTCTGCCAAGTTAGCCCAAAATTACACCGTGCATACGCATTGGAAGCTTCTTCAATTCTTTCCATTTCTTTTTCCCCTTTTTCCCCCTTCTTTTTCGACTCGTATATTTGCTCTTTTTATTTTCTTATTTTTTTTTTCTGACAAAGAACTTAAATACTCGAATGTGTGATAATGGGAGGATTAGTGCATCAAAACTGCTACTGTTAAACTAGTGTACCACCTCAGTTGAAAATTTAAAGCATTTGACACAGATGAGATAAGCAGCAAGGCGCATCAGAGTCGATAATATAAGTAACCATACAAGAGCAGCAGTTGCAGATTATGACTTAATGCCACATTGTATAATGCTGTGTTCCAGCTCTGGACTACGAATAATTCAAAGAAATTCATCAAAGAAAATTTTCCACTGTGTCAGGTAGATTATTATTTTTGGAATTGACTAAATATTACAAAAATTAATGCAAATGAAAAGAAGAATGTTGAAATCTCAAGATAAAGAGTCCTGTTCTATATCAAAAAATTGCAACACATACTAGAAGATGGCAGGAGTTGTTCGCTTAAAGGACTGTTGATAATGCATTACTGACCTTGGAAGCCAAAATGAAGGGAGGGGACCGATCCCTGATTCGATTTTTAGCGACTCGTGGGCAACAAATGCTGATTTCTTTCGAGAATATACACAACAATACTTATGTGAGCAACTGCTGCTAGATTTACCTTCACTAAAATAACCGGAAATACCATGTTCACGTTTGTTGTTTAGACTGTATGAGCTGATTGGATCACATTTAAATCCAAATTCTTGAGCCTTACAACTGATTCTACATGACCTCTTAAAGTGTGTATCTCCCCAAGTCTGCAAAATTAAGTTGTTTCAGCAACCTCATTTCAAGAGATGTTCATTGCTTGTTTTTAAAGCTAAAATAAGTCAATGTCGAAGGTACCTGGCTATTTCAGCACGCCGCCTCGCCTGCTCAGCTATCAATGAAGATCTTGATTTTCTACCATTGAAATCCAAGTCTGCGGTCATCAAGCCCTGTAGACTCCTCTGAGAAAGAACCCACTTGGCCGCCCTGTCTTCTTTTCCATAGTCTTTCTTGGAGGTAAATGCAGTCTGTTGCACATGGAGAGCATGAAAAGTCTCTTCAAGCAAAGATTTATACCGTAATAAGTATTAAAACAAGGAACAGGGCACTGACCTTTCTGTCAAATAAGAGATTCCAGGCTTCTCCACTCAATGCATAGCGAACTATGAACTTGATGATATCCAGGGGTATATAGAAAATTAAACTGTACAGCCATATAACACCAGCCCATCCCCATCCAATTCCGTTAATATAAGCAAAGCTAATATCTGCATAAACAGCAATTAAGGTAGCCACCTGCACAATGAGAAGGGATACACCATTAATGGTTTAAAAACTTTTCCTGATTTGCCTTTGTTTCTTAACAGACAAATTTTTTCATAGAAACTCGCCAGTTGAGCCACCACAAATGCGCACATCAAGAGAACACCAGGCCTCTCAAGGAATGACCAACTTTGACTACGAGTAACAAAGATGAGAGCCTGGCTAATGATGCTAACTTGCAAATATACTGCAGAGGAAATTTGATCGGTATTGTCGGATATAGACTTTACATTGAAGTGAGTCTGCAACAAAAAGAAGAGATTTTTAGGAAAAATAATTAGTTTCCAAAAATATCTGTAGGGAGAGAAAGAGGAAACAAGATTTGTAAATTTAAATACCTCTAAGAACTCAGTGTCAACTACAATCCAGTAAAAAAGGACAGTAACCAAAGCAAGATAGGTTCCAATGACAATGCCAGTTGCAAATATCTCATTAAGCTTCCAACTGTCAGGACCTGGAGATGGCTTTACTCGATCTTTGGAAATAGTCATAATAGTTCCTGATTAAAAATCCAAGGTAAAATTTTCAGTGCAAATACTTTATGAAGCCTTGATGTTCCTGATTAAAAATCCAAAGGAAAGGCTATCATAGATTGAAATACTACCGTCATTAAGGATTGCAATTATCAAAACCATGAAAGGTGGGAAGTCATATTCCCATATCAGAGCTAGAAGCACAAAACCAAGCTGCAAGAGTATAGTTATTTATGAAAAACATATCAGTATGTAAAACCGAAGTCATAAGTCCATGAAAGTGAATACTACAGTTGAAAGTGTGAAAGAAATTAACCTACCACAATTCTAATAGTTATGGAGACAGCATATATCTGCACATTCAAGCAAGGCACAGTGTTAGAAAATTTCAAAATAAAATATAAGAAATAATTTCAATTTAAAAACGGAAATGATAGGACAGTCATTTAAATTAAGAGTAAAAATTTATTATAGTTGGACTAAGTAGCTAATAGATCATGGGTTTGATTTTTTAAGCTTAGTTGGTCTTGCATTAATTAAATAATTAATATATATTAATATTTAATTAATGGCACTTGACACTTGTAGTGTAAATAAAATATTATTTTATTTAAAGTTTATAAAATTTTATTTTATTTAGAGCTTTCAAGTGTTTAATTGATTAAAATCTATTGAAACCAGACAAAAAAAAAAAAAAACAGAACAAACAATTAAGTTTGTATAAAATATACAAATAAATCTACTTAAAATAAGCAGTTTTAACTATTAAAAAACAGAGATCTTTTATCTATTCAAAATAAATAGTTATGTTTGTAGGAGAAAAAAACACTTATTTATTTATAAAAAACTCATATGGTTTTTTGAAAAATACACAAAAACAATTTTCGAAACCCTCATTCATTCTTCAAACTCCAGACTTCTTCTAATAAAAGTTTTGTTATAAAAAATCTTTATAAAAGTTCAATAATCTTATGATATATCGGTGAATGCTTAGTGAATTGATTTCGTTAATGAAAAATGCAGCCAGTCATTGGATTTCATTGTATCTTCAAAATTTTTTTGACTGCAACCTTTTTACATATCTACTAAGTAAATAATACAGTGGGGTCAAATAAAACCTTAAGGAAAATAGTATTATTTTTCTCAAAATTTTAAATTTACCAAAAACAGTATTTTTAGATTTTCAGTATTTGCAACAACAGTCGTTGTTATCAATATGGAAATCTAGGTATCAACAGAACACAAATTTTTAACTTCCGAGTATTACTCCAAATTTGCGGTTTTGTGAGAACCAACCAGGCTAGGCTATGTTTGGAAAACGTGCAATATGACAAAAGCAGTTGTAGCATGTCAGCTATAATACCTCTTATCTTAAAGTCAGACAGTGATAAAGTTATGCTTGATTATTGAATATTACTTGTGATCTAGGTGAGTACACTTTCTATGGCAGTTTTTCATTGCTAAAGATATAAGCTGCTGTTTAAATGATTGATACTCTACCGTATAGTTTTTCATCCTTTGGAATATAGCTCTGCTAGTCAAGACCGCACTGACTATCACACTTAAGCCTGGCTCAGTCAAGACTATATCTGCAGCACTCCTTGCAGCATCTGTAGCATCTGCCACTGCTATTCCAATGTCTGCTTTCTTCAAAGCAGGCGCATCATTCACACCATCTCCAGTCATACCCACCACATGCTTCTTTTCTTGCAAAATCTTTACAATTTCGTACTTGTGTTCTGAAAGTTGTATAGAAATGTAGGCCAAGTCAGGGGATGAAGTCATAAAAATAGGAATGAATGAATGATGGTACGTTATAAAGCTATCTCATCCATTCTTAGGCTACTGATCTAGTCATCGCTTCATCCGCAAGTACCATAGAGAACTGACTGAAATGTTATGATTCTTCTTTTAAACGCACACTTAAATCCTTTGAGTTTATTTCTCTAAAAGTGGTGTGCTAATTGGGATAAAATAAAGATTCATATTTTTCTTGATAAATACCAGGGAATACTCCAGCAAAGCCATCTGCCTTTTCAATGAGTTCATCCACCGGAAGAGCTTCATTCTCATCCCTTTCACGACCCAACAATGATGAAGAAGGATACATGTTTGTTCCCATGCCAAGTCTTCTGCCTGTCTCCTTTGCAATTGCTAACTGATCACCTATATTAGTATGTGCAAGACAGATTAGTGTATTTATGAAACATTGCTGCTTTTGGGGGTTAAAAGCATCTTGAGTTGGTCTACGAGTTCAGCCTTAGCCTGACTTAATTGAGTGAGTTTATGTAAGTGTAGCATGCTAGAACTGCACTTAGGAAAACATATCACATTCCATTAGATGATAACATTCACGGGAATTTTTTTCTTTTCAACCCCCAAAAGATTCTACAATGAATATTTGTATGTCTTGCTCACAGAAAATAAAAGGAGAATAAATTTTTATGCCAAGATAAAAATGAATTCAACCAGCATATAGCAGCTTATAGATAGTCATGAAATACACAACTCAAGACAAATGAGAGTAATACTACTAGAACGACATAACAAGTAGGTAGTCTAGTGATGCTAGAAATTGATGATTCCAACCAAGCAAGTAATTCATATGTACCTGTTATCATTTTTACACAAACTCCAAGGTTTAAGGCCCTTCGAATGGTTTCAGCGCTATCATGTCGTGGAGGATCAAATAAAGCCAGCAACCCACAAAATGTCCAGGGACCTCCAGGGCTCTCCTTTGTTCTTTCTGGAACTTCCTGAGTAGATGATTATGAAAGTTACTGAAAATGTTAGAGAATAATTTCAATGATAAGTGGAAACTCAAACTATTTTCATATTTTTTCCATTTCAATACTGATATCTTTTGTGACAAGTAGTTTCTGAATTAAACTTTGAAACCATAACTTCAACCAGAAAGATATTATACCTGAAAAGCAACACCAAGAGACCGCAAGCCCCTTTCAGCAAATTTGTCAATGATAGCATGCACCTTTCGAGCAATTTCATCTTTCTCTGCGCAAAGACTTAGTATCTGGAAGAAGAACAAGAAATCTCGTGATCTGTTGCAACTTAATTTACCAAAACCAAACTGCCATAAGACAGCACAAACTGGTTTGTTAAAGCAAAGCTACACCAAGCTTGAGAAGAGCAAAAGAAACAAAGGGGTAAAACTTAAAAGTGAAAAAAAAAAAAAATGCAATTCGAGTGATAATAAAGTAGATTCTGTAGGCTCATCAAACTTTTAGTGCAAACTCAAGCCCAAGTTCATGTAGCAAATACAAATGTAAGGGTCAAGCATTTATACGATTGATCAGTATTAATATTTCAGAAAGAAGAAACAAGGATATTTTTATTCCACGGAATTTAAAGATGATTATGCAACAGAAATGAGCCATCTCACAAATTTATGGTTGAATTTCATTTAATTACTTTGTCCTTGGTTCTGTTTTGTTCATAGAAAAACTTTAACCTGGTTCTGACCAAAACTTAAATTAGGATTCTAGCAAAAATTAGCAACCACTCATGGAATTGTAAGTCAAGTCTCTTCAAGAAGATGTCTACCTGCTCAGGAGCTCCTTTGCTGGCACGGTACCAATTACCATCGGAGTCAATGTATGTAATGGCAGTACGTTTGTCTACTGGGTTAAATGGCAGAAAGTGAACTTCTTTGATGTTTGCACGAGCCTGAATGTACAGGTTTCTTTCATTCTCTGAACATAAACATTTAAAAGAAAAAACAGAAAAATAGAACCTTGAAATTGAACATTTTCTATATTCACCTCTTTTGGGTCTGCAAGCATGTTAACGATGGCTGCATCAATAGCATCCTGATTTTCCATTCTTGAGGCTCTTGCTGCAAGCAGAACAATCATGTCTTTATCCATATCTTTGCTAAAAACCTGCACAAAACGTGAACTTGTCTATTAGCCTTCATCTGAAAATCGAGGCATTGCAAAAACCAAGGAGTTCAGCTTTTAGAGGAAATCAAAAACTACATATCATGTGTAACTTATCAATCGATGTATCACTAAGTATCATCAGATTTCCAAAGGCTTTTGTCAAAGATGTTATTCCAATACACTCAAACATTCATTTTTTCCTCCATGTTGTGTGGATAGATCTAATGCACGGTTATGAAGTCAGCTATTGTACCTCAATAAGATTTCGATCAACAGTAAGGCGATTCAAGGTCAGTGTTCCAGTTTTGTCACTGCAGAGGACATCCATTCCTGCCATTTCTTCAATTGCAGTCATCCTTTTTGTTATGGCACCCTTAAAAAACGAACCAAACAATGTCATACTAATTGTTTTAGTTTGTTGCTGTGCTATTTGATGAATGTTTTACCTCAATTTTTACAAGAAAATCATGTGCACTAAATACGAGGTCAGTAAACAGAAACCATGCAGTACAAATTTTGGTAGGATAGCTATTAAGGCTTGCACCTGTTGAGAGAGTCGATGAGAACCAATTGCCAGAGTAACAGATAGTACAGTTGGCATAGCTATAGGAATTCCTCCAATCAAGAGAACCAGAAGGTTGTTGATTCCATCTCTGTATGAACGGTGCTGTATAGGGAACATGACGATGATTTCAAGAATCATCCCTACAGCAATAGAGCAGATGCAGAAATTCCCAATGGAAGTGAGGACCTGAAAGAAAAAAATCACGCAAACTGTATCAGATTATACTCTCATTTATGGTTTGCATATAATTTTAACCGAACCTAGAACAATCTTTTCCTAATTTAACAAAGTTCCAAATATCTTCTCAACTATTATTGAGTTCCAACCACAGTTTGGAAAATGAATGCTAAAGCTAAGATTCTAACCTATGCCCAAGAGTTTAAAAATGCCAAGCATGCACAAGCAGATTCTGTTCCTTACTAGAACTGTGAAGTTCATCCCATCAAACTAAATTCATTAACAAAAGGCTGAAAAGCATCCTGAGAAGCGCTGGTGGATCTCTTATGGAGGAAATTTTGGTAACAATTACAAACTGTTAAGCTGAAAATTATTGATGTCCTAAGATCACCTGCTGAAAGTGTCCAATAACTTCCGTGGAGTCGACTAAGTGTGCTGCTTTTCCAAAGAAAGAGTGAACTCCAGTAGCTATAACAATAGCCTCAATCTCGCCTTGCTTACAAGTTGAACCGGAAAATACTTCATCTCCTGTCCTCTTAGTGACTGGAAGGGATTCTCCGGTAAGGGCTGACTGCAAACAGAAATTTTTACATGATGTCTTCAGTTATTTAATTGATAGGAATAAATGCAGACAACCAAATGTGACAAATATTAAGCCTAGCAGGTTTGCATGTTATTTAATCTGTAAAAAGCACTTGCCTGATCAATTTTAAGTGGGTCTCCTTCAAGAAGGCGAGCATCTGCAGGGATGATATCCCCAAGTTTTATGCTAATTATATCTCCTGGTACTAAAATAGCTGCATCTCTCTCTTGCCACTGCCCATCTCTGAGGACCTGTATAAAAAGATTATGCAAATTGACATATTGTTGTATACGCAAAGGCATTAAAGAGATTTAGAGAAAATTATGAAATACCAGATGATAAGAGTTTCTGTGAAAGAGCAATTAGGCAATGCTCTCCAGAGGGGGGAATGATAGATTCTTGTATGATAATATAAGAGTTAATGCAGACATTAACTGTAACGTAGAAGGCACCACAAAGAAGGGGCATACCTTCGTTTTTGGAGCCAAACGGGCCATAAGTGCTGCTGCAGCATTTCCAGCATTGTTTTCCTCTATAAAACTAATTGTTGAATTGATGATCAAAAGGCAAATGATACCTACAAAGTCCTGCCAGTCAGGACCCTGGCCCTGAAAAAAAGAAACCGAAAAAGCTATCAGGATAGCCATTTAATAACAAAAGTAGGGAGGAAAAAAAGAACTTGAAATAGAAATTTAAGCTCCGAAAAGTGCTTGATAAAAGAAATAACTTACTCCACCATTAGCAAGGACAATTGCCATCACTGCTGCAGCTTCCATAACCCATGACAACGGGTTCCACATAAAGCTTAGAAACTTCAAAAACTTGTTTTCCTGGATTAGAATAAAAAGTAGCAATTACTAATTTACTCCAACTGGATAAAATGTAAACAAGCTGCTTTCTATACCAAAAAGTGGCTGTCAAAAGTAATGTGGCCCAAAAAAAGCCAAGAAACTAGTAGTTTCTACATGTTCCCTAGCAACTTTTGGATTTGGAAATGAAAAAGCTTTTGAGTGACTTTCGGGATATCAGTAACAAAAACCTAGTCCATTTATGCTTTATCAAGGCTGATTGAACATTTGGGGCAAGCAATATTCGGAAATTGAACTTTAAACCCATTTAAACCTACAGTTGGCCAGGAAAGCAATCTTTGACATGGTTCCGTAATTTCCTCTGTGCATTGTCACAGTGCTTCAAGGAAATCAAATAATCTACCTCCATATCCCATCGCCAGCTATCATATAATCATATTAAAGCTCTTTCCAATTTCTTTTCGTGAATGGTCACACTTCTAACATGACAGGATCTTAATCTAGTGACAATTTTGGTGAGCTAATAGGCGACTTGGTCTTAGTCTAGCGTTAGTTTTGGAGCTTTAGTATGGAACAAGATCTTATTCCACTGATGCTCTAGGGACTCCACTATTGATGAATAATGATGAATTAATTGGAGTTCTGGAACTATATATTTTCAAAATACTAGTGCTTACCGACTTCTCTTCAAGCTTATTTGGACCAAAAATATGCAATCTAGCTTCAACATCTTCAGATGTAAGTCCTCCTCGGGATGTCCTCAGTTGCTCAAAAACTTCCTCTAGTGGTAACCGTGCCTTTTAGAAACAGGGTATTTGAAAAATGATTTAGTAACATACAATTCCGAATTCCAAAACAGTGGAAATGTCAATTATCTGCTGTACTACAACTCACCAAATCAATCCCCTCCCGGTTGAAATTCTCGGGATCCAGCAAAGGTTTCTCAATCTCTTCACTCATGATTCAAGCTATAGAACAAGGAGCCAGGGGAGACCAAGATGTTAGTTTTGAACTTAAATCCATCAATGCTGCGTACAATCATAGATACATAGATAATAATAAAAAAATCCACATGAAATGAATCATATCTTTGCTGAAAAGTTCGACTATATTCATGTCCTTAAATTATCAGGTAATTTCTGTTTCGGAAACAAGTTACAATACTATTCTCAGAATTAAAATAAATCAAATTTCTACTTTCATAATTCCAACATAGTCATAAAAGTTACTATCCATTCAAACTCTTTAAGTACTAAAAGAAAAACTACTTTATACTATAAGAATCTTTCAATGCCATATGCCATACCACTCGCGGTAGTATGTTAATTATGATTCGAATGGAATAACAGATCACATTACATTACAGAAACTAACAGTAGAACTATGGATCAGAGTCCTAACTAAAGAAAAAACACATAGAAAACCAAAAAGCTTTGGAATCAGTTTTGTCTAGACAACAAAGAATAGACTATGAAAGTGTGGAACTGGGATTTCAGTTGACGACTTACTTTTGTTGAAAACCAGTAGTGAAGGGGAAATGCAATAAAGCCTGCAAGTGATGAGCTTCCTTGTTTGCTTTTCCTTGAGGAGGGTACGAAGTATAGTATAAAGAAGCTAAGGTAGACAAGCGAACTGAGATGCTTAAAGAGGGACAATAACCCATGTTTGTTTCGCTGACCGGTGGTTGGCATCTCACAGACAACAGCTTCTCCTAAATCTGACGTCACCCTTAGTTCTCTTTGGTCTTAATACAAATTGGCAAGTGTTTTCAATTCTTAGTTAGAAACCAAGAAACTTGAAACACCACCACACCCCCCCCCCCCCCAAAAAAAAAAAAAAGAGACCGTTTGCTCCAACTACCTCTCAAAGCTTTCTCTTTCAATTTCCAAACCTAACGGTCACTAAGACCCAAATCCGAAGCCCAAATATATTTGGACTTTTTCCTGCTTACATGATAATTGATATAACACATGGTTTTTATTTATAATATATAAATAAATGGTCAAAATCAAATGTATTAAATTTGGACTTTATAATATAATTCATACTAACAAATAAGTTGGAGAGTCGAAAATATTATGTGTGGACAGTTGGATATTTCATACTATCTATCAAACAAATTAAGTAGAGGCAGATTTGGGAAGCGTTTGAAAAGGAGGGTGTCACCAACCCTGGTGGGATTTTTCTTCTATTTTATTGGAAGTTTTTATTTTTTGGGCTTATTGGGGTCCAATGGGTAGATGATGCGTTGGCATGTGTTGCATGGAGTAAATGACTTTTGCAATTTCAATCTTCCACAATGATTTACAGTATGATGCATTACGCAAAAATTGTCATGCTAGATCTCGGGATTCATAATGTTTTGACTTGAAATCATGTGCTGGATTTGTACTGTTAGAATCTTAAGTCATTGAAAGTTATTATCTCAACATACATTGCACATGGTCATAGATGATGAAATATAGAGAAACCAACTTCTAAAACAAGGCATTTGATAAATTAAGGACATTAATTTTCCTCGAACAAAGGTTCAACTTTCAATTTCATACCATGTATGAAAAATAATGATACCGAAGGTCCAAAGCTGTCAGGACATAAACAACAAAGCTTAACCCTGTTCTATGCGATTGTAATTGTTAAAGATGGAAGTTATGTTATCTCATGATGTAGTGCTACACTGCTACTGCTAACATAAAAAATGAAGGCTTGGAGTTCGAGTCTATTTCTATTTCCATCCATTTTATCAGACTAGAAACCTATAAAAGATGTTTTTTTTTTAAAGCTTTAAATAGGATTTGCAAGATATATTAGGATTCAGGAGTAGCATTTTATGGTGATAGTGACAAAGGATGCATGTTCTGCATCAGGGATTTGAGCAAAAAATATCTATGGAGATACTTAGAGATGTCTGCATTAACTAGCTCTAAACGCGATACACGGAAAGGATAAAGATTCCGTATCCAAATTTACTGGAATGATCATGCAATATCCTTTGAAAATATCAAGTAAGCTTGCATCACAGCACAGGATAGTCAACAGAGTAATGTTAAATCTAATCACTGTTGGTTTCCCCACAAAGTACCTGCTCAGAATTCTTATGATCTTTTTCTTGAAGCAAACTTAGCTGAACAATGTATGATCAAGAAATTCAGATAGTTTTCCATGGAAAACGACAAAGGATCAGCAAGCTAATGCAAAATCTTGTGATAAAATTAATAATTTAATAAGCTGTAAGAGCTGTGAGATGCCAGAATCAACAACAATATATATCCTTGCAATGAATGAATATAACAGTACTACTACTAAAGCACCAGCTAGCAGTTCAATTAGTTTCTCTGTAAGTTTTTTATTTATTTAGTCTTTAAACTTTACATCAAAAAAAGAGATGTAATCAGAGGCTGGTATATTCTCAAGAGTTGAATTGATACTAGATAGTGGATACTGATAATTATATAACATATTGCCAACAAAACAAGTAATACTGACATATTGAATCAAAAACAGTTGGTCTTTTGAGTCTTTCACCTCCAACGAAATAAAACTGGGATTCTGACAGATTGATTTCCACTTCTTTCATTCAATGGTAGGCAAAAGAAATTGCTCAAGATTTTGTTCTCTTAAGTGGGAAAAATCTGTTAGTTGTAGGCATATAGAGAAGAGACAGAGAGTTGGGAGTATGAGCCACGTTGGAGAGGAAATCCAAGTAATCCAAGACAAAACCAACGTCCTGCCTCAAATTAAGGCCATCTTGCCGGGACACTGTTCCCATAAGCCAAATCCATTGCCTTGTCTTCATTAAACAGCTCTCCACTTTTCATGCTCACCTTTGCCGCTTCTCTAATCCACATTATTTAATTAATAATTATTGATCGATACTCATCATTTCCAAAATCCAACCAAGAAAGATTATTATAAATGGAGAATATAGAAAAATAAAGCTTTCTTTTGTTGATTTGAAATTTAAATTCTAACACATGTAATCTCTTCTCGTGCTTCCTTTAAATTTTCCTTAACCTTTTTTAGATTTTGGGATTCTAATTGTATATATACTTTACCCTTAACCCACACGGCCTCAAGCTCTACGTTGAGCTTCTCTTTCTAGCAAATCTAGTAAAATACTTTTCTATTAGCCATGCATGAGTTTCAATTCCCGCAATACAACTGTGGAGCAAAGGCCTCAGCAAAAAGAAAGGGGCATGGTTTCTCCACCAAGTGTGCTTCCTTGGTTAAGCAGCAACGTGGTCGACTCTACATCTTGCGCCGCTGTGTCACTATGCTCCTTTGCTGGTACATTCATGATGATGACTAGCAAGCAACACCACCACACCCTTCCTCAAATTGATCAGTCCCATCATCACCCGCAATGAGTTTCACATTCTTAGTCTTCATCAATCATGCTAATCCTGCTTGGTTCAATGGGCCGGGCTACAGTGTGGAATATTTACAATTTTCTCGCTAGTTTCCTTTTGTGTTTTTGACCTGATTGGAGTAATCCGATTGGGTTTTGAAGGGAACAGGAGAAGTTTATGGCCACACTCCTGCTTTTTCACCAAGCTGACTTGAGCATGATCTCGATGAAGTTGGTATATGTTATATCAAAAGTTGTTTGCCTGTTGCTATTATGGTTAAATGTAACTTTGTATTAAGCCTTTTAAAAGCATACCACTTTTTCTCTTTCCTTCACTTAACCCAACTCTCTTAAATCCTTTTCGATTAATTGGAGACGTGCTTTAAAGTAATAACCCTGAAGAAAGAATAAAGGAAACACTTCTTACAGTCGTAATGGTTGATCAGCTGTGTATGATAGTTTATGTTTGAACTGTCACTTCAGAAGTATACAAAACAACAGGATCTGATAATTTCATTGAAGAGTCTGTTCTATTTGCCAGCTTTTTCTGCACATGGAATTAAATTTTAATTGTTCATCCTGAAGAGATGACAGAGGTTTGGCAACTAAGCGTGAACAAGATAGTTAATGAGAGATTTTCAGATTGAAAATTATTTTTTTGCATAATTGGGGGACAATATGTATTAAATCTCACTAATTGTACTAAGATTAAGACATAGTTAATGCATCTTGTATCCTTAGAAATATATCCATCTCTAATACTTGATATGCTCGTCGGAAAAAGGCATCAAGCAACCTAAACAGTGAACAGTTTTCTTTGTTTAATCTTTCCCAGAAAAAATGTTTTATGCAAATGCAGTTGGTCAGCTTTTGGATTCTAACATTTGCTTACAAAGCTACCCCGGAATTTGATTGCTAATGTTTTTTTATTGGATCTTTTGAATATTTTTTGGTTTCATGCATCATAAATGTTCTATTGGCCCACTTATCAACCACAAAAGTGGAGCATAGCAGACAAAATTGACAATAAAAGAAGAAAAAATGAGAAATTAAAATTATAAATTCTAGAGTAGTTTTTTGAATTCAGATTGCTTTACCCGAAAAATGACTGAAGCCATAAGGAATTTGTCCACAAAATGGAAAACTATATTATAGTATTGTTTTTGTGTTTTCAATTTGCAATTTTCCATGAGAGAACATTCTTACAAATAAAAAAACTTACATCTTCTTTCATTTAACATTCTTGCAAATAAATAAAACTTACATCTTCTTCCATTTACCATAAAAGGCAAAAAGAAAGAAAAAAACAAGATATTAATCAATTATATGTCCTTTAGCAAATTGAATTCTTTATCTCATAATTTACATTCTTTCCAAATGCGCTTCGTATAAATCAGCCATATTGGAGGAGCATATATGAACAGTCCTGCTTCTTTATAATAGGGACCCTTGCACTCGTCGTATATTAGTTCAAACTTCCATGGGAATGGGAGGATCTGGAAACAACTTTCAATAGTTTCCAGTAGCAAGTTTAGCTCTCAATTCCTTTCTCAAAATTTTGCCTGATGGTGCCTTTGGAATGGCTTCAATGAAGAACACACGACTTATTCTCTTGTAAAACACCACCTGCACCATTGTACAGAACAATAGCAGCATATTCAGAAGTTGGTCAAATGGAGCAATAGCAACTTGACTGGGTTCAACTTTATCTTAGCATGAATGCGAGTAGGCCCAACCAGCTGAGCCACCTAATTTTGGTCAAAGCATGATCTCCAACTGACCCACTTTCACCACTCACCATTATGGCCTTACGGGCACCCTAGGTAGCAATAATTGAACAAATTTCTTTATGTTCTAAATTAGAAAATTTTAAATTACCTGTTTTGAAATGTATTGCTTGATTTCATCCTCACTAATTTGTGATTTGTCCGATCTCACCACAAATGCAACAGGAACTTCTCCAGCCACCTCATCCTTCATGCTGAAATTGCAGATATATATTAGTATTTAACGAAGCCAGAAGCCATTAAACCAAGAATCTAATTATGATAGTACTATAAACATGGATTAATCATTATTTCACTTACGCGACCACGGCAGCATCAACGATGTCAGGATGGGCAATGAGCATTGCTTCAAGCTCAGCAGGAGCAACCTGAAAACCTTTGTATTTGATCAATTCCTTCAATCGGTCAACGATGAAGAGTTCATCATCATCATCAATGTAACCAATGTCTCCAGTATGTAACCAGCCATCTTTGTCAATCGTCCCTTCCGTAGCCTCAGGGTCATTAAGGTATCCTGGAATATATATTTATTCATCAAAGTGGTTCATGTTTTATTTTCATGAATCAAATATCACGTGATAAATATTAAAAAATTATGGTAAGGGCATTTTCTCTTTTTGTTTTTAATAATTTACCTTTCATGATCTGATCTCCTCTAATGCAAATCTCTCCCGCCTGGTTTCGTGGTAGGGAGGAACCGGTGTCAGGATCAACAATTTTCATCTCTGCGTTCCTTACCACAGTCCCACAAGCCCCAGATTTTATTTCAAATGGTTCCTTTGCAAATCCCAAGCACATTGCTAGAACTGGTCCTGCTTCTGTCATTCCATACCCCTGTAATAACGTTTGCAATTAAAACCTGGTCCACCATTTGTCGACTCAGATCATCACATTCAATTAAAGTGTGTTTAAAGTAGGCATTATCCATGGTTGCTGAAAATTTTGTTGCTTTTAAGGGGTTAAAAAGGCCTATAAGATACCAAACTGAACGGCAATAAGACAGAGGATGCCGGCCAGCCACACCACCAGAATTAAAGTGAAAAAACAAATGATTAGTGGATCAGTAAAGTTTGTTAGATATGTTGGGCTAGAGACTTGGGTCAGTGATGATTGGCTAATTCTAATCTTGGTATATCCACTATCATATTTAGTGCAACTACAACGTCATAGCTCGACCCCACATTATTAAAATTACTAGGTGGTGTCGTCTTTGAAAACTAAGTCAATATTTTTTTATCAGTATTTTATTTTGGATTTTTCTTTTTGGAAGGAGGGGTTGGTAAAGAATTTATGAAAATAATAAACTTATGGGAGTACCATTTACTTTTGTTTATTATTGCACATTGATGAGTGACCAGAACGGCATAAATATTCTATATGATATTGATAGGAAATAAAGAATATATTACTCCTTCAGTTTTATATATTTTTTTAATATTTCAAAATTATATCTCTTTTTTTAACATTTAAATTTTTTTATTTTTTTGTATTTTGAAATTATTTTTATGATTTTTTTGCTTTTTGACATTAAAAATCATAAAATTTTAATTTTACAAAAAGAAATTAAATTTTAATATTAAATAAATTAAAATAAAAAAATTGTAAACTCTATAAAAGTTATTAGATAATAAATATTTTAGAACGGAGAGAGATTATTTATTATTCTTTTTATTATACACTTAAATGTTTGGTGTTTAAGACTTCTTTTAATATTATAACGTAAGCGAAATAAATTGTCCAAGTGGGTACTCCTTGAAAAGAAAGCTGTCTTTCCCCCTTCGGATATGCATGGTACATGTACCTAATAAAAACATTTCCCTAAAAAAAGAAAATCAATTTAAATTTCTTCTACATTTGAAAAGAATATTAAATTTTTAATTAATTAGTTATGAAAGTGTGTGTTTATAATTGGTTTGTGATTATAGTTTCTGCAAACACAAATTTTAAAACACTACTGACCACCAACGACTTTGAATAAATCATGGAGTATAAAAAATTGTTATTAAATTAAAAAAATGAATTAATTTAAAATCCAGGATTATATAGTATACATGCATAGGAGATTCATTTACCAAATGGAATTTGACCTGAAAATTGAAACCAATGAATGAAGAATTTTCGAAACTTTAGCTGGACCAAGTATAACAGAAATAAAAAGACAGATAAACTTGGCTTCCACATACCTGACCAAGTTTGGCACCAGGAAACTTGGCTCTTACGGCATCCTCAAGCTCTTTACCCAACGGTGCAGCCCCGGACTTCACCATCCTTACAGGAGACAAGTCGTATTTATCAGTTTCAGATGACTTAGCAATGGCCAAAACTATAGGTGGCACTATTGGAGCAATTGTCACTTTGTATTTTTGTATCAGCTCCAACAACAATCTAATCTCAAACTTCTGCATGATCAAAATTGCAGCCCCAACACGTAGCCCGCAAAGCATAATAGAATTCAGGGCGTAAATATGGAACATGGGCAAAGTACATAAGATCACATCTTCACTGTGGAAATACAAGTTTGGGTTTTCTCCATCGACCTGTTGTGCCACGCTTGTGACTAAACCTTTGTGTGTTAACATCACCCCCTTGGGTAGCCCCGTGGTTCCCGATGAATAGGGTAGTGCGACGACATCGTCTGGAACGATGTCGACTTCAGGGAGATCATTCTCGTCAGCTTGAGTTAACTCAGAGAAATGTAAACAGCCCTCTGGGGCTGAGTCAATGCACATGATCTTGACATCATTGTCTTGGGCAAATTCCTTTACTTTATCAACGTAGCTGGCTTGCGTGATTATGAGCCTGGCGTTGGAGGCTTTTGCTTGCTTCGATACCTCCGCAGGGGTGAAAAAAGGGTTGGCAGCTGTGGCGATGGCACCACGGAATGAAGCGCCGAGAAATGACAGGACAAACTCGGGAGTGTTTGGTAACAAAAGCATTATCACTTGACGTTGTTTGATGCCAAGCTTGTTGAGCCCTGATGCGACTCTGCGAGCTGTGAGCTCAACTTCTGCGTACGAATAAACTTTACCTGTCGTCCCATTAATCAAGCAGGGCTTGGAGGCGACGTTCGATATGTTCTGGAAACAATATGAATGTAAAGGGATGTGCTTAGGGATATAGATATCAGGAAGCTTTGATCGATAAATGATTTCTTCTTGCTGCAATTCTGCTTGGGGTGCCATTTGTGACTAGGGAAGTTGCGCTGCAAAGAGAAAAATGTGTTGAAACTTGAAAATTTTAGGCTTTGTATATTGTTTGGAGCCTGAGAGGAAATGATAGCTGGCATTGTTATTGATATAGTAAGAACACTAAAGTTGGTGAGGGGGTTGGTGAAGGTTAGAATGGGGATTTCAAGGATTGTTGGAGGTTAAAAATCGGAAATTAAGAGGGTGAAGGGAAATTTGTGGTGTTCGTTAAATGGAGAAGCAGGGCAAGGAGGAATATAGGGTTGGTGGGGGGTTGGTTTTGGTGAGGGGATTGTGATGGGGTCCATGTTCGGTTGTGAAAGATAACAAGTTGACTCAAGAGAGGTAGCCTTTTTTCAAGACGGCTCTTTACCCACCACAATACGTCAGTTGAAATTGTCCCTGCTGGACCATTGCACCTTCACCTACCACAACCCTGGTTGCTGTGAGTAGGACTCAAAGCCCACTCTCAACTCCTTAAGGCTCGAAAGCCTTTTCAAAGGTTGATATTCAACAAGCCCACCTCCAACTTGCTGATCATCATGCCAATTAAGAACTTATTAAAATCCAAATTTCGATAATGAAAAGGAAATTTTGACAGGGAAGATGAAAAAAATGTTTAATTTAATAACAAAAATTCATAATAACATATATTATTTTATAATTTAACCTTTAGAATTTTTTTTCCTTCCTTTGTATCCTTGTTTTTTTTTTTTTTTTTGAAAAATTTCCATCTTTGTTGTTAAATAAAGTGTGCTATACCCGCTTTCTAAATTTACTATCACTGTTTCTATTACTATTATTTATCGTATTAGATTAGGTAAGTGTTTCTTTTTTTTAAAAAAAAGTATATTAGATTAATGTTGAATTCACGTGTAAATTATATATGCTTAACATATATACGAATTAAAAAAAAAAATCAAAGTCAAGAAGAAAAGGAAACAGCCCAACAGGAGCTTAATTAATGGGGTGTTAGAATAGGTAGAATAGAACTCAATATTTTTTTATCATATTTCCACACGCCTTTATGCTTACCTTCCTCCGCATTAGGTTTTTTTTTTTTTTTTCCCTTAATGTTCTCAAGTTCTTAGCCCAAAATACTTGGAGCTTTTTTTTTTTTTTAATTAAGATTGATAACTATAGTATAAATAATTAAATAAGATTTTTTTGGCCAATAATTAAGATTTTGTTTCATTGTTTTATTATTACACTCATTCTTATACTAACATTTAAGTTGTGTTTGTTAAATTATTAAAAATTAAAATTTTCAATGATTTTATTTTTTTAATGCTTTTTTTAATGAAAAATTTTCAATAAAGAAGTGATAAAAAATATTAAATAGCTATTAACTACTTAATGGATTAAGTCAGTTTTATTTTTTTTTAATATTGATTTTGTTAAGTTTATTAAACAGTACCTTATTTTTAGTTTTTTTTTTTTAATAAAAAATTTGAAACCAATTCTTTATAGAAAATTTACTAACTAGTGGATCAAATGCTTGCTATTTACTTTTGCTTGTTTATCAGGTTTAGTTGTTATTTTAACTAATTAATAATTCCTATCATTTGATTTAAAACAAATAAAAATGAATTATACTTCACATAGATAAATCACCTTAATTAAAGATAACATCAACTATTATAACTGAAAAAGAGAAAGATATTGGGCCTGAAGCTTCTTGGAATAGAATCAGTAGATAAAAGGGCATATGACCCAATACGTCTTGACCTGAGAAATGCTATTATATTCGACTAGAAAAATTACCCGGTCACATCGGGGATGTAAAATTTTTTTATTTTGATGAAATATAAATTTTTTAAATTTAATAATAAATTAAAAATTATTTTTTTAATATTTCGTTAATTTTCTATTTTAACAAAATATAATCTTTTTAAAAAAAATAAAAGCAATTGATATTGTAATTATGTCACCCAATTACAATTGAATAGATATTGGTTTCTATTTTAAATAAAGGAGATTACTTTAAAAAATTGTATAGATTAAATTTAAATCCAATAATACAAACATAATAATTTAACCTAATAATATAATATTTATCTATTATCAATATTAAGTAATTATCAAATTCAAACTTATTTGCTCACAAAATCAAAGGCCACAGCCATTTAACTTAATTTTAAAAAAAAATCAATAATTTTATTATGGTAGGAAGAGCATTACAATAATTTTGGTTAATAATAAGTGGAGGGTATTTTTTTTTTAATTATGGCTAGAAAAATATTAACTTTGATCAATTATGATATTAGGGTATTTCAATAATTATACTAAATGAGATATTATAATAATTTTAACTAATTATAAAAGAGGTATTACAATAAATTTAAACATATGCATTCAATTGTCAAGTAATTAAAAAAATATTATCATAATTTCTAATAAAATTTTGGTTGATTATGAAAGGAAGGGTACTATATTAAATTTTGACACCTGTCAAGCAATAAGCAAATAATTGAAAGGGCACAATTATCATTTTTAAATGGGTTTATTTTCATTATATAGCTATAAATTTTTAAATAAAATGACATATGTCAACTTCTTATGAATTGATTATTAAGATATTTTCGTAATTATAATAAAGGGTATTATAATTATTTTTATCAATTTTGATGGAAGAGTATTTTTGTAATTATAATAAGAAGATATTATAATAATTTTGATCAATCATGATAGTAAGTAATTTTTACGATTATAATTAGAGGGATATTATAGTAATTTTAGTCCAATACAATATGAGAGATATTTTCATAATTATGATATAGTGGTATTATAGGAATTTTATATTTATAAGAGTAATATTTTTATTATTTAAGAATAAAGACATTATGGTAATTTGATATTTATAAGAGAATTATTTTTGTCCTTTAAAAAATAGGAAGCAATACTAATATACATTCAAAAGAGGGGTATTTTTATCAATCACATAGGAGGGCATTATCGTTTTTTTGGACATATGTCAAGCAATTTAGCCAAAATTGGAAAGGTAAAATTGTCATTTAATATGGTAGGTTACTTTTGCATATAGTTCTAGATTTGCCTCGCCAATCCACTCCAAGAGAAGTAACTTCGAAGTAGTTTAGTGGCAAAAAGAAAGCAAACGGCTTGGGAGCCAAGTTTTGAAGAAAACATATTGGACAGATGACCATGTTTGTCAAAAAGAGGAACACACCTCTAAAGAAGACACAGACTATGTCTAAGAAAATCAAGTAATCTAAACCTTCAACGAAGTAGAAAGTGTCCAATGAACAAAACTTCTTATCAGTTAAGTTTGAGACCAATCTTGGAACTTCAAAATTGTATGTCATTTGACTGTTATTTTAGTCAAAAAGGGGCATGCACTGTATCTATCTATATTTGCAGCATATATTTCTAATATAACCCTCTAACGAAGTAGTTTGTGTCCAATGAATGGAACTTCTTTGTAGCCAAGTTCTAGAGAAAGCTATTGGGGAACCAAGTTATATGTAGCAGCTAGACAGATTGTCATGTCTGTGAAGAAGGAAATAGGCCGAATTTACTAAACAATAGCAATTACTGATATGGCAAAAGAATTAGCATTTGATGATCTACTCTATGTAGTTGGGAACGAGAACGAAATTTTCTTGCTTTCATGTGCCACATTTGCCGAGGAGTTGCAGCTCCAGGAGATCCTGAAAGAGTCCATGATCGCTTCTGAAAGTACCAAAAATGAATTGTCGTCGTTCTCTTCGTCCTCGCCGCCAACATCGACGCCTGAAGCAATTTCATCGCCAAGTTCCGAGCTATCTCTGGAAGAGTTAGAGAGAGGTTAATCATCCCTAAACTACTGTGATATTTGCTTTAATTAGAAACAGGATTTTTTATGTTGAAACGTCAATAATTTTCTCTAGATTGCATACAAAATATATGTACCGAGAAAGATAAAATATAACGCGAACTCTGTAACTTGTCCAGATTTTAACTTCAAAGAGCTGGAAGATGCTGCCTGTGAAGCCTTCAAGGAGCTGGAAGATGCAGTTTGTGAACCCATCAAAAAATCTGAGTGTCCTGTCTGCCACAGATTGTCCTGCACTGAATGCGCTATTCCCCGGCATTCAGGGCTTAATTGCCTTGAGCAACAGTGGATCGACTGGGATGAGTTAGGAAGAGGGCAAGCCCAGAGTTCAGGACTTATTTGCAATAAGCAACAGAGGATTAACAGGGACATGAAAGGCAGAGAGCATTCCATGGTCAAGAAACCTAGCCGAATAAGATCAACGAGACATCCCCAGTCCAAGTTCAATGGAAGAAGGATGGGAGACATCCCTCAAACCAGTTCCAGGTCAGTGTTTGTCCTAATCACCAATGTGTTTATGCCGAAGGGAAAGAAACTTGTTTAAAATATTTCAACTAATAATTTTTTTATTTGATTAACTATGTTTTGGGACAATTTAGTTTACATTTATTTAAAACAATGATCCAGAAACAAATTTCATACAAAAATGAGTTCAAGGGGCGAAGACATTCTAAATGCTGGTACTAGTAACAGCCAAGATCCTAAGGGAAAAGGCATAGCAATAGAGGATGACTGGCTGCTGGTCTCTAATAGGAAACCCAATAGCAGAGGAGGAAACCGTGCAGCCAAACGATGGGGTGATCTTGAGGATCCTAATCCTTTAAAAGGTTCAAAAGATAACAATACAAATGTTGTTCATGAGGATAATTATGATACCTTGGATGATGAAGATGACTTTGATTCCGATTCAAGTAAAAAGAGCCATGAGAGTCGCAAGAAGAGTAAATGGTTTAAGGAATTTTTTGAGAGAATGGACGCTTTTAATGTTGAGGAGATCAATGAGACCATGTGGCACTGTCCAGCATGCCAAGGTGGTCCCGGTGCCATCAAATGGTACAGAAGCATCCAGGACCTGATAGCACATGCCAAAACGATAGGAGCAAGAGGGGTGAAGCTACACCGAGAGCTTTCAGAGCTTCTAGAAATGGAGCTGAGCATTAAGGGAACTTCAATTGCTCCTGCTGAACAAATTCTTGGTAACTGGAAAGGTTTAAAAGAGGATGGAAGAGATCACCAAATAGTTTGGCCTCCCATGGTTGTTATTATGAACACAATGACAAGCGTTTTTAAGGATGGAAAGGTAAGATTATCAGACTTTATATTGGTTTTTAACTGTTGAATTAACTTGAATCTCGGTGGTCATTATTGATGCTGGTTTTTACTTCTGATTGAATTGAAAAATTAAATTCTTTCATCTAATATGGAATCTGCAACTTCTTTGTACTGAATTGGATTTCAGAATGTTGGCATGGGAAGTCGAGAGCTTCTTGAGCACTTCAGCTCGTATCCTGCTTTGAAGGCTCAACACTCCTATGGTCATCAAGGTCACCGTGGTTTGAGTGTCTTGATTTTTGAAAGCTCGGCAGTAGGTTATTTAGAGGCTGAGCGTCTGCATAAGAATTTTGTCGAGCAAGGATTGGATAGATCTGCTTGGAATTCTTGTGCAAACGAGGTCCTGCCAGGAGGAGAGCGTCAACTTTATGGTTTCATGGCAGTGAAGGAGGACCTGGATATCTTCAACCAGCAATGCCAAGGTCCTCTCTCCCTTCTGTCTCTCATCCTATTGAAGGTTTTCATTAGTTGCCCTGGATCATTCAATTGAATCCAACTAACATGCATAAGATTTACACTTGCTTTCAGTTCATCTTCTCTTCTAGTGACATGTTATTGCTATTGATCAGGTAAATCAAAGATCAAATATGAGCTGAAACCATATCAAGAGGCTGTTCTAAATGAAATCAAGAAAATGAGCCAGGATAGCCAACAGCTTATCTGGTTGAAGGACAGGCTTAAAGAAGAAAGAAAACGTGCAGAAACTTTTGAAGGATCGGTTAATAATCTGAGTAGGAACTTAAAACAGAAAATGAACGACATCCATTTATTTGAACAGAGGGTCCAATTATTGTATGAAGAAAACAAGGAAGAGGTAAAAATACTGTGACAAATTCCAGATAAAATTTTCTTTTAATTGGGACTAATGTAAGTATTAAGCATACTTTTGGTGACTGAAAGTTGAGTGGTGTTTGTCAGATGGACTCCCAGGAGAAGTTTTACAAGGATCAAATCAAAATTCTTGAAGCAAGGGTGAAAGAGCTTGAGAAGTTGCAGGAATCAGACGCAAATCCTTTGCATACACAGGAACCTCCACCTGCCCTGGCCTGCCAGCTGATGGAGGAGTACACTCCATATCAGTACTACAACAACCTCAGTATTGATGAGGACTGAATAGTGGAAAGCTCCCGCTCAAATCGAATGAAAATTGGAATGTGGACATAAACAACGGGCTTTAAGACTTTAGAGCAACTAAATATGTAGGAGCATCCCTGATGATGCCTTGTATGTTTCCAGGGTTAAATGCCTGGTTTATTTAATAGGAGCGCAAAGAGATTATTTTCAAAGAAATTTTTAGGAAAAATCAGGTTTTGAAATTAGTTTTAGAAAAATCTTCCTAGAAAGTACGATACTTTTAATTAATGTATTTATTTAATAAGAGTATTAAGAAAATTATGGTCTCAAAAGTTACTCATAACCCATTTATTATTTTACTTCTATGAAATTAGTTCGATTGTGCTTTATTTCCCACTTCTATCAAATTCATGCATTGCCGGTAAAAAGCTTGTCCTGGATAAATCCACATGCTTCTAGGCTCTAAAACAAAAAAGAATTTTGACAAAAAAAAAAAGAAAAATGAAAAGCAAAAGAGCAAGAGAATCGAAGTCAAGAGAAGTCAAAAAGTCAAGATTTATTGATTGAGAGAGAAAGTTTTTAAGGTTTACCCCTGATGAGGTAATTCAATCAGGCGAGGGATCTTCAAGGCTAAGGAACTTTGAAAGGGCATGCCACTTCCTCCATTTTGTTAAAAAGGATTAAAGAGAGAGAAGAGACAGTTAACAAAAAAGCAAGAGTCCTTGGTATATCATGGCACAAATCACACCAACTTCTGATCATGATTTTGTTGATGATTTTTACTACTTAGCACTCTTTGATCAAGATGAAGAAGAAATCTTTCCTCCATCCGATGACAAATATGCTGAAGAGTTGCAGTTTCAAGAGGCTCTCATGTCATCCACAGTATCTTCACAAATGAGTAATACTATTTCCAACCCATTCATCATCCATGCTTCATCGCCAATATTAATCCAAGCCTTCCCTCAGCCAGAGTTAAAGGAGATAAAAACAAGGGAAGCTGGTGAATCCTCCTTAAGCTTCTGTGAGATTTGTGTTGAAAGGAAAGAAAGTGATCAGATGTTCTCAACAGAAAGCTGTGTACACTCTTACTGTTCTGATTGCATTGCCGAGTATGTTTTGACAAGGGTTGGAGAAAGCATAACGATTATTACGTGCCCTGGGGTGAATTGCAGGGCCGTCTTGGAACTGGATACTTGTAGGCCTGTGCTTCCCGAGGTTGTAGTCCGTCGCTGGGAAGATGCTCTCTGCCAAGAGTTTATTAATGCATCCCAAAGATTTTACTGTCCTTTCAGGGATTGTTCAGCCCCATTACTGAATGAGGATGGAGGAGAAGTTATTAGAGAATCTGAGTGCCCATTCTGCCATAGATTGTTCTGTGCACAGTGTTATGTGCCCTGGCATCCAGGGATTGAATGTGAGGATTTCCAGAGGCTTAATGAGGATGAAAGAGGGAGAGAAGATCTCATGGTCAGGGAACTTGCCAGCGAGAAGAAATGGGCTAGGTGCCCCAAGTGCAAATACTATGTCGAAAGAACAGAAGGTTGTCCACATATGACTTGCAGGTCAGTTCATCTCCTTGTTTCTAAGATTACTCCAGTTCATCGATGATCTGGAATTATAATATCAAGGGCAGCTTTATGCATGCAGTATTATAGTCTTTTTTTGCTCTCTGATTATTTGAGCAAATCCAAAAAAAAAAAAAAAAACCCGGGAGAATGTGAATGTTCTATCTGTTCAAGCATCTTACTTTTCAGGTTTATCTAAAGGGGCAAAGTTTGAAATTTCACAGGTTGAGTTTTTTTGGAATTTGGATAGATTGACGTAGATGTTATCCTTGATATTCTGGAATGGGTTAAATTCCCTTGAACTCATGTAGATACTGGACTCTCTAGAATTATGAAACTGAGATTTATCTTATCAACAAGACTTTCAATTTTGAGTTTTTCCAGAATACCTTGTGCAAGAGAAACTTCTTGATCCGGGAGTTGTTCAATGATTGTGATTGCAGGTGTTATTTCCAGTTTTGTTATGGTTGCGGAGAAGAGTGGACTTCTAGTCACAGTGGCTGCCAGAGGAATTAAGAGTACAACAACACCACAACAGTAAACATTATATCTTTAAGTTGGTTTTAGTCTTTGAAATAAGTTGTTAGCATCGAAATGGAAACGAAATTATGTGAACAAACTTAATTTGGTCTAGTGTTCTAGTTTGTGAAGGTCAAGAAGAACAAATGTTCTGCAGTGTGAACTACTATTTGTTCAACTTATTACTGAAAATTGCTTGCTATTGCTCTAAAAGTATGTGAAAGATGTTTGTCCATTGGAGCTAAATTGTTCTTGATTAATCAAGTTAGCACTTAACGGTTCATTTTGTGGTGGTCTTCTTTTTTTTTTTCCTCAATTCGAATGCTGAAATGCATATTAAAACAGAAGTATAAAGCCATAACAAGTGGATTACAGAAGCTATCAATGAAAAAGCACTTGAAACAGATGAGCAATTTCATTAAGGCAAGTGAAAGAATAAACCAGTAAAGTACCTTTTATAGCAATGCTCAATGAAAAAGGATCTTAAACGCCATTCCTTTGTTAATACAAAAATAAGCTACTTCAAAGAAACTTCTTATATTTAGGTGGGTTCAAAAGAGGAGAATAAAAGTGAAATTGGCGAAAGAAAGTTCTGAGTTCATATCCTTGCCAATACAGTTCACTAAAGTGCAGGATTTTATTTTCTCTAATAGGCTGCCTGTTTGTATTTCCCTTGCTTTATTTGCTGATGTTGTATATAGGGGTTCTGCACCCCAGAACTCGAACTGTTGGGACCAGTTCTCATCATGATCTATTCCATTAGTGTTTGCATTTTAATGCGCACGCTTTTTATACCCCCCCCCCCCCCCCCCAAAATGGGATGCTGAAATTCACTATTAATTAGTTTGGTAATGTGAAGTATTGATAAGCATTGGCTGGAGCTTTAGTCCATAATGCTTCGCTGTTATTTATTTATCTTCTAACTTTAGCTTGTGCACATTGCTGGAAAAGCAGTCCAACTTTAGCGATGAGCAATGATGTGTCCTGTCATTGTTGTTAAATTGTTGTTTTTTTCATTCCTGACAATTTATGTATTTAAGGATTATAAATGAATGAATTCTTCATTTCTTCATTTATTTTGTCATTAGATTTCTGGTTTTATACTTTGTGTTCATCATTTTCAATTTTTTTGCTTAAATTCTTGACAAGGACATTCCAACTGAGTCTCCTTTGAATTTCATTTCTCTTGTAAGAATCTGTCTTTCTTTGCACTTTCCGCCGACAAGTGACAAAGATAATGGCCAAGGAAGGAGAGTAAAGGCAAGCTTGAGCGGTATTGCACCAATAGTGACATATATAGTCACCAATGAAAAAGGGTGCAGAGAGAAAAAAATGAAAAAAAAATCACCGGTATTTTCTTCCCTTATGTCAATTAACTAATAGAAATCTTCATATATCAATATTATTGAACTAGCCAAAATAAAAATTGTGGTATAAAATACAATTGCAATAGGTACATCATAAACATGTACATCAAGGCCCATCCTAAATTCCTATAGAAGTTCAACCCATGCAAGCTTAATCGCCTTTGAGCAATTCATGGTTTGCTTATTTTGTTTCAAATTTCAATTTTATAACACTTGTATGGTGTCTACATTCTCTATTTTCCTTGGTGGCAGTGTGATGATTTTAGGCCTGTAGTCATCTGGTCTATTGGTAGTGTTAGACTTTTAGTTCAATGACGATAACTGCAAGTTAGAAAAAAAAATGTGTTGATTGTAGAATAACAATGTCTTTTTCTCCATATTAAATGTAAAACACGGTAGAAACTTGTTTCATGGCAGTAGCAAGGAAAGTAGAGAATAAACTATTACAATTATTTGTTATACCTAACACCCCCACAAAACACGAAGAGAAAAAAGGTCAATCCTTTTCGTTCCAAAAATTTTGTGCATATGAGGTAAGTACCTTCCTTTGTTTTTAGTTTTTTTATGGTAAATCAATTGAAATGTTTGATCGCATATGTATTATTAAAAAGGTCATCTTCACAGGTAAGTTTCAAAAGTATTTTTAAAGCGCAGAGAAAAGTGTGACTATATGCATGTCTTTCTAGATAGAAAAGGACTTGCCCGAGTGTTTTTCCCTTCTATTCATATTTTCTTTTTTCTCATTAATGGAATCCAATTCCCTAATAGAAACCTAAAAGCACAAGTCAATAGTTCTTCTCCACTCATATTTTTTATTCTCTTGGCTACGTTTGAAAAATCAAAGTCAAGTCACTTTGCTTAGCTCTTGATAATTTGCTTAGGTCGTATTGGACATTTTCCTAGCAAGTTACGCGAAAGTTAAATCAGAAAGGACATCTTCCTACAAGTTTGCTTGAAAGCTATGCTATTTATATACCGATGGTTGTAACTAAGACTAGTTAAATTGCAGGATAAAGAAGATTGGGGCTGTAATTAGCTTTGTGACATGGCAAAAGATTCATCTGATTTTGATTTTGCAGAAGATATTTACAGGTCAGAAGTCCTTGATGAAGGGGATTTAGAACAATTAGATGCCAAGTTTGTTGAAGAGTTACAGTTTCAAGAAGCAATATTTTCCTCAGTCAAACAAAATATGTCATCCTCAACCTCAAGGCCAATGAATATCCAAGCAACCTCATCGATGTCTAAGCCCGAGGCAAGGAAGTCTGCAACAGAAGTTGTTGAATCCTCCCTAAGGTACTGTGAGATATGCTTTGATAGAAAGGAAAGGCATCAAATGTTCACAATCTCAGGTTGCTCCCACTCATTTTGCTCCGATTGCATTAGCATGCTTGTAAAGACAAGGCTTGAGGAAAATATAACTATAATCATGTGCCCAGGGGAGAATTGCAAATACATTTTGGAGCTTGAAGCATGTAGGCCTCTGCTTCCTAAGGAGGTGATCAATCATTGGGAGGATTTACTATGTGAAGAACTACTTTGTGCAACTGGCGGAAGACTTTACTGTCCTTTCAAGGATTGTTCGGCCTTATTGCTGAATGATGACCAAGAAGTCATAGCAGAAACTGAGTGCCCTGTCTGCCATAGATTGTTCTGTGCCCAATGTCTTGTTAAATGGCATCCCGGGATCGACTGTGAGGAGTATCAGAAGCTGAGCGAGGATGAGAGAGGAAGAGAAGACCTCATGGTGAGGAACCTTGCCCAAGAGAATAAATGGCGTAGGTGTCCCAGTTGCCATATGATAGTAGAAAGAACAGAAGGCTGTCTACATATGACTTGCAGGTCAGTCTATGAATTATGCTTGCTTGCTTAGAAAGAAAGCACTGACAGAAGTTAGTGTTATTTTTGTTCAAGACTGATTTCATTTGAAATTAACAAGCTTCGATCATGGAGTTCAGGATTGAACTAAAACTTCCCAAATTGATCCAACCCTCATCAATTCAGATATTGGTGCAATAGCAATTAATAAATTTATCTGGTTAGAAGGCTTTAGATTTCTTGTCTTTCAAGCTTATTGGATTTTGTCAAAACTTGTTGTTGCAGGTGTAAGGTCGAATTTTGTTACGCGTGTGGAGCAGAATGGGCTCATGATCATGGTGGCTGTCAGGGCAACTAAAGACCAAAGCATGAGAAGGATAACAAAAGAACGTGAAAAGCAGTTAGTGAAGTTGTTTTCAATCATTGGAAGTGGCTCTCAGCATCCAGATAGAAATGAACACAATTTGTCCTGAGAAGTTTGGTCTTGGTTTAGTATTCTAGACCAGGAAGCTGCAAGCATACAATGTAATGCATGGTAGAAAATTTGTGTCACCTTCTGAATGTCATTTGGCTTTGTTTGCTGCTATTGAGAATAATTTTAAAGAGAACTCTAAAATTGAGCATTCAAGTTACCCGATTACTTTCAACAAGTACACAGTACATTTAAACTTCTCTTCAACCGCTGACTAGGTACATCTGTTTACTAAGTATAACAAGAGAAAATTGATGGAGACAGAATTTTCAATATACATTTTTTATTTTTACTTGAGCTGTCAAGATTTGAACTCAGTTAAAATCTGTTAAAATTGAAAAGTTCAACACTCTACAAATAGTTCACGGTATTATCCGTAAATTCTTAATATATTTTAAGACTAATCTTTAAGGCGGCAATCCATTCATAGAAACCTCTCATAGTTTAATGACTATGAAAAACCTAGAAATTTCTTTGCATGGTGGAAACTCCAACAAGGATCAAAATTCAGGACAAAGTTACTATATTTAGTCTCATTTTAAACTGAGCATAAACCCTGGTTGGGACGTTGACTGACCTACAGCCAATTCAATTTTCTTGCTGATGTCTCAGAACATAAACTAGATTTTTGTTCTAACCTGCTCATTAAAATAACAAAAAAAAATCAGGTATGTTTTTCCAAGCCCTAATCAATCCAAATCCCAGATGAATTATGTCAATCTGATGGCAACCCATTCATCGACTAATTCATTTAGATTCAATCCTTGCTGCAATTCAAGGTTTACTTCCTTAACTTGAGTTGGCTAATAGTGCTTATTCTTTTTGAAATTTCTAATTTATCACTAACTTCAATCCATACCCTTATACTTATCTAATTAAAACGAATATTATACTCATAAGCATCTTCTTACATATTGCTTGCATTAATTACCCAAACTAGATCTATTCATAAAAGTAGTATTGAAAATTTATTTATTTCTCATCCTGCTTGACTCTTTCCACACTTCATGTTTATTTGATAAGCTAGTATAATGAATCACAAAGCGTCCATTTCCAACTTGATCTTTTAAAGGCAATTTCATATGCTGTTAACAAAGTTTTCAAGGAAAATCTGTCATACATTTGTTATACCAACATATGCGTTTCCAGTTTTCATTGAATAACAGCTAAAGACAACATATAGAAGTGAAAAGAACTCCAAAAGAAATTAAATCTTCTATGCAGGTGGTGAACTCAGTTTTAGAACCTAGTGATTCCGTTCTCTTTAGTTAAAGCTTAGTAGAACTCCCTCTTCCAATCATTGACTTTTGATTGGCACATTATATTAACACGTTGTAATACCCTTTTTTGAATGGAGTTTTTCTGCTGTTTTAAATGTGTAACTCATGTGATTGACCGTACTCTTATGTTTTGCTGAACAGCAAACGAGAGAGGCTTTACTTGAATAAGGATATTCTCTCCTCAGGAAGCAACAGCTAACAATGGAGACTAAACTTTCAGCGTACATGAAGAACAATGATGACTGTTGAACACAAGTTTTGTTTATATATTTGATACATATCTTATGGAATTACGTTGATTTTTGCTTCCCCTAATCTCCCTGTCAAGCATGTCTTCAGAAGTGCAAGATCACAATTTTGCCACAAATCATGTGATAGCATCTTCAGTCTTTGTCATTCACCGTGGCTTTTAATTTCAGGGTCCAATTTTATCACCATAATTCATTCCTAGAGTTAGTCAAGGTCTGACTAATGCCATTACTAAAGTTTAACCAATGCTTGACAATGACGGGTCCATTTTAGGGGTCTAATCATTAAATGCAGTGGGTCGGAGCCCTTCAATCGGGCTGGACTGTAAGCCACTTGGTGTGATATATGATTATCGACTTAAGTTTATATTTTTGACTTCATTCCAAACCCGCTTTTGGCCCAAAAAATTAAAGGCCCTTAGATAAGATGTGAGCCTGCGACCGCTTGTCATTAAAATGGAAGAAATAATTCCCCGTCTTATAGTAATTATTTTTTATCCATGAAAAGAGTGTGTGTGTGTATATATATATATATATATATATATATATATAAGACAAAGGAAGAATGGGTGGTCGACGAGAGCAATCGCAATGCCCGGCCACACCTACGCAAAGCTATCGCTTAAAAAGCTGAAGCTAGCTAGTTTATCTCTGGTGGTCAAGAACTGTGAAAAAGACGAAAAGAAAACGTGCCTCCAAGTTCAAAGGCTAAAGAACACAACACCAACTGCGACACGTTATAAGAAGCCAATAAATTTGCAATATATGTATGGAGAGGATTTTATCAATGTGACAATGCATTGTCAGTAATGATCCTCAGACATAACTTTAACTACATATTTTTTTATATTTAAATTTATCAAAAATTAACTAAAAATCTAAAGCTGAGAAAAAAGCATTTGAACGTGGACCTCCCATGATTCAAGTGTGAATTTATGCCTGTTTCACCATAGCTCCAAAAGTGCACAATTTCTTATAGGGTAAGAAACTCTCCTAATAAAGACATCAAGAAAGATACTTGAACCTTAATTTTTATGTTAATAAAGTATGCTTAAATATTAAACCCGACATTTAAGTTAGCTTTTCATTCCTTAATTATGACGTAACCGATCCACACCATCCATCTAATCAGATGTTTATGTCATCCAAGTAATTCTTCAAAGGAAGAATGGCATATTCTTTTCCATTATGTTAGTGCTAAAGAACCATCCGCTTCAATAATCGAATCCAATGCTTAGTTTTGAGCATCCCATAATTTCATACTTCCATCAACTCAAATTTTGCACTAAAAAAAATCACCCACTTTCAAAAGCCTTGGGGAGGGGGGAAAAAAAGGGAAAATGTCAACTTTTTTGTGACTTGCACATTCCAACGGCTTCCACTGCTGTTTTATGGGTAGCTCTTTTTGGTGGAATTAAGGGTTTAAATGAACAGAATTTTTTATAAACTGTTTGTAAATATATTCGATTTTTATTTATTTATTAAGTTTAATAATGATTTTGAATAATATTTTTATATTTATTTGTTAAATGAATTGAATGCGAATAAAAATTTATTTAATTTGTTTATATTTGTAAATAAGCTTGTTTAAAATTTGTTTAAAATTTTTTTGTTTGTTTTTTATTTATTGTTTGTTTATAATAATATTAATAAAATTATAATTTTATTCTTTACCCCAATTTTATTTTTAAATGCATTTATAGTTGTTTAGATTTGTTTATGTTCATTTAGAATTTGTTTGTTCAAATTTATTTTATTATTGTTTGTTTATTGTTCATGAATATATTTGTTTATATATATTTATGAATATATTCGTTTAATGTTCACGAATAAGCTCGTTTAACTTAATTAAATGAATACAAACATAACGTAATAATTAATTATTTAAACGAATGAATATAAATTAATTAATTAATTTTTTTAACGAATACAAACCGAATACAAATATTTATAAAAATAAATGAATAAATTATATATATACGTTCATTTATTTATATTCTATTCATTTATAGCATTAGGTGTAATGATGACTAAACTTGGTTGACAATGCTTAAAGGAGAAAGGAAAAGCATTAATCTTGTCTCACTAGTTTTAAACCAAAAAGTAAGGATTTTGATTCTTTTTTTTCTTTGTTGACGTGGGTCAGGTTGATTCTGTTTATCTGATTCAAACTATAATGTGGTTGGTTTTGATGGCATCTCTAATGAGCAAAGCAGCCATATCTTTGATGCTAACTTTGCATTTTGGATGAATGGATTCTGCCTTTTTTTTTTTAATTATTATTGTGCTCAATTAAGATTAGAAGATTGCTTTCACACCGTTCAATATTTTTTTGGGAAGAAGGGTTAACATTATTAAATCCATGAATACTCCCAATAAAGGAAAGGTGATATGATTTGATTTTTGGATTGACTCCATTTAAAATTTGATCTGCAACATGATGAGAATTATTCTTGTCATATCCCTCCCTTCAGCTTGACTTCAATTGGCTAATTGATTTTTCTTTTCAGTTCAATTAGTTGCTAATGTGGTAATCAAATTGCTCAGTCTATATGGTTATTATGATTGGATTATTGCTCTACACACTATGGATTAAAATTTTAAATTATTAGATAATGCCACTACATAATGTGTGATATTACCATAAAATTATATTTTCAAAAAGACAGCTTCTAGTTTCATACTTATGAGAGAGGGACATATAACTAATTTAAAAAAAAAAAAAGAAAGCAAAAGTCTGCAGTAAAATAAGATAAAATTTTGGTTTTTACCACTATGTTTATTCAAACTAAAGATCGTTTTTTGTAGTTAAAAAACATGTCCCACCATTTGTTTTTCAAAACCCAGACACGTTTTTTAATTTAAACTTTAATAATTTTCAAGAATCCTTGTGGCATGACCTTTTCATAATTACTACTTTTGCTTCTAGCTCTTTTATTTTTTGCATTTTCTCATGTTTTCCCGCCCCCCAAACCAGCCACGCAGCAGTCTTTGACTAACAGTTTTATTTTATTTTTGAAACAGACACAAAGTTACTGTTTTAATTCTAACCTTTGAAAGACCTTCGGTGGTGGGTGATTGCAGTGGAACAACCTTTGAAATTTATTTGAATTATTCAATGTCTTCTAATCATTCCCTCATTGATCACATGAATAACTATTACATAAAATAATCATTTATGTCTTAAAGATTTCTTATATGTATAAATATATCTAACTTTAATATATTTTTATTTTTTTTTACCCACAAAAATAAAATTGTCTTACACCTAAACAACGGTTTTATATAATATCCATAATTTGTAACGTAAGCCCATAAATTTGGTATATTTCACTACTTTCAATCAAATCAAAGCAAAAAAAATCTACACGAAACCATGAAATTTCATAATCAATTTTCAAATCAAAAAGTTCCGTTCATTTGTATTATCAATACTATTTACTTTGATATAGGTGGCCGAATCCATTTAAACCCTTACCTTCCACGTTTTATTAAATAAAAATTAAATATAATTATTATTTTTTAAAATATGTATGATTTCGGTTTACATTTCTAGAAGCAATAGTTTCTCATTCCATTAATCATTTTCTTAATTTATTAAAATTATTATGCTTTTAGTAAATGATGTATTTTATTTCTCACAATAAAATATATAGATAAAATATCACTTTCTCATTCTCAATATTTAAATCCACAACTTTTAATTTATCGATGTTTTCAAGTTCTAATTATTAGAACATACCATAAAACAAAATGAAAATACACAAAGAGACACATATAAATGCATTACGTATATATGTATATATATATATTATATATATAATTTAAATAATGTCAATTAATAATGTCAATTGTATTATAATATATATATATGTGGAAGAAAAGAGTGATGATTACGGAAAAAAAAAACCCAAAAAAGGATGATGATGATGCTGAGCCATAAGGACCACATGGGAAGGTGACAATGAAAAATAGGGCCGCTAATTGGTCTGTTTGGTATGCATTAGGTGTGTAGAACCTTCAAGACTTTAAAAGTTTGTAAAAGTAACATAACCTACCACCGTCACTACCTTTTTTTTCTTTTTCTTTTTTTTTTTTTTTTTCAAGCTAAAGTTGACGAAACCCGCACGAGAGTTTCTGGCTCAGGCTCACACTTACACCTTCCTTGGTTCCTTTAATAAAACAAGTTCTATTTTTTTAAAATTATTTTTTTATAAAAGAAGTAATAATTTGAATATAAAAAATCTATTATAAATATTAAAATTGAATTTCAAATATATTAAATATATTTAATATTTTAAAAATATTTAAATAAATCAATTAAATTAAATTTTAAATTTTAAATTACATTCAATTATAAGCCAAATTATTGGGACAAATTGGCCACTTTTGCATTAATGAATGTGGGCGATGTATTTTACACAAACCTTATGCAAAGATATCATTGATTAAAAGGGAAAAAATTTGATAACAATTTTAGATTCAATAAAAAAATTATACTAATCAAGGAGTGTCGACGAAATCTTAATCTAAAGATTTAAAACAAAGCTTTATTTTCATGTTTGTAATATGTTATTTGGTGTTAAATAAAAATAAAAATGTAAAAAAAATTTGAGATTAATGGAATGGGAAAAAATCATTAAAGAACGTAGACAACCTTTTTTTTTTTTGAGAGGATATCACAACATATAATAAACTTAAGAATTTAATTTGAAAGTTTTAAGTTGGAGCTATAGCATAAGATCAATAAGGTAAAATCACTAAATTAGGATTTCATTACATACAGTAAAGTCTTTATATACCAAAGAAATGATTAAAAAGTATAAACCAAAATTTTTTTTATGTAATTAATAAATTTTAGATAAAGCAAGAGAAACTCATGTTGTGTCAAATCATAATTATCTTGCTCAATGGTGTATATGTATACGACAAAAAGCGAATCATACGCTTTTATAACTCAAATCGATACGAAGTCTCCCGGAAAAGGATGACAGCCAAATCTGAGTTACTCGTCACCCAACCCAAATAATTGTCGGTGGAGACATTTGAATGAACATTTTTTAAAGAGATTTTATTTATAGATAGATTTTTAAAATTTTAAAATAAATTTAATTTATTTGATAAAATTAAAATTAAAATTAAAATTTTTAAACACATTTTTACATATCTAATAACATCTATGTTATATATTTTTTAGTATTTTACTTTATTTATATCTAATACCATTATTTATTTATTATAATTACTTTTTTATCTCATCATATTTTAATATTTAAAATTTATTTGTTAAACAATCATTATCCAAACAAATTACAATTTCTGTTATTTTGAATTGATGAATTTTAAAATGTTAAATTTCAAAATTCTCAAATTTTTAAAATATTGCACCAAATACATTCTTAATGTTCATTATATTATTACTTTATCTGTTGATTGATATATAAATATATATACATATATATGTGGGATCGAATCTACTTACATTAATATAAATGTTATATATATATTTTAGTTTTTAGACAAAAAAATTTATAACACTTATAATTAATCATTTTGATTTAATAATAAAAAAATATGTAACATTTCAACTAATATAAGTGAATCTCTTCTTTTATATATATATATATATATATATTCACTTTGGTGGATACCATGGCCTGTAATTTGTACGAGTAGTCTTTGACTAGACAACGAAAGATTAGAAATTGTCCAATATACTCTTGATGTTACAGCACAAGTTTGGAGGAAGTTTATTTAAGTCTATATAATCAATATCATATGTACTAAAAATATAAATTTTTAAATTTTTAATTTATATTTTATTCAATTAATTCAATTAATTATTTTTAAAAAATAATATTCAATAAATATGGAGTTTAAATATAAACATTTATAATCCCTATTTTTATATTTCATCTTCCTTTATAACAAAAAATAAATATTTTAATTTACAATAAAAGTAAAACTAACATTATGTTATTCGCGAAACTTTCAAGAACACGACATTTTCTTTCTTTTGTAAATAAGGTAATGACATTGATTAAAAATAAAACAAAATTTCAATTTGGTTGTCTAAGCTTTTGAAAGTTCGAAAGATTAGGTTCATTGAAGCTGTCAATATGAGACAAGGTAGGAACTTTCTTACCCTGACAAAAGTGTACCCGGAGGAGAAAAAAAAAATGCACTTAATTGGATTGTATTCACGTGTGAAAAAAAATGTTACATTCATGATTCAACTTTGGAGAATACTTTCAAATTAACTCAAAAAATATATATTTACTGAGGTAAATTATTATTTAAATATTTTGTTTAGAGTAAAATTAAATCTAAAAATCTTTAATCCAATGCAAAAGAATCTTGAAACTTCGGGATTCAATTGGATATTTTCTAGCTCTTCCAAAGAAGGCAGTCCATTCAAAAGATTTCCGAAAACCAGAAATGAAAAATGATTTAAGGGTTTTAGAATTTAGAAATTAGAAAAAGAAAGAAGAGGGGATATGGTTAAATAGACAAAAGAATCCAATGATTACACATGTCAAAATTCGATTCGCCAAAAAGTCTTGGTCCAAATGAGCTCAGGCCCGTTTGATCATTAATCTTTCCTTAGCTACGCCTACGTAGCCAAGGTCCTTGCCGACACTAATTCCTCTGGCCAATAAATAAAAAAGCAAGTTTAAATTATTTTTAATAACTTGTCATGTAGTAATTTTAATTTTTACCTAAACAATTCAAACAATTTGGACATAATTTGAATTTAACCAATCAAAATTTGACAAGTGCTCAAGTCAAATTGGTTTCAGTAAAATAAAAATTAGTCCCGACATAAGGCAAAGTACATAGAAAAGTTGAAGGAAAAGGTCCAGTTAAAATAAACCACGTGGTGCTTTCTTTTTTTTTTTTTAATAATGAGGATTTTTTAGGACGAATTTTTGTTCTTTAAAGTAGACAACTGTCTTTGTGTCGTTGTTTATGCTCCCTAACAAATGCACAAAACGCACCGCAAAATTGGAGTTTTTGATAAATGACTTTACAAGTGACTCCAATATACATGTTTACATAACTAATTATGAGGAGAGAAATTTCCATTTCATATAGTGTTTTACAATATATTTTTTGGGAGAATTTTAATTTTAATTTTAATTTTTGATCTTCCTCTATTTTTAAATTACATTTTTTTTTATAAAAAAACATTAAAAGGGGAATTAGATAATTGTCTTAATATATAATTGCGAAATCTTATAACTTCAATTCATAAATAATTTTTTTGATTTATCCCATCAAACTCATTGATTCAATAAATTTATGCCAAATTTTCAATATTAGTAATAGTATACATACGCGAAATAAAAGTAATTCATCATAAATTGTATATAACATAAATGAAAATAGTAATAAAATTTATGTATCGTTTAAAATTTCATTGAAAAATTTTACAATTATTTCACTCCTATTAATATTCTTCACTTTTATCTGCCCTTATTTGAACATTCATGAAAAATTATTCTTTGTATTCAAATTCAAACTAAAGTTTAGATTAAAAAATCTTCTTTAATTGTATAATATTACACTTTCAATATTCCAAACTAACTTTTCAAAAGCAAACATAAATATCCAACCGTCCAATAATAATATCTGATCTAATGATAAGATGGATTGTAAAAAATTCAGATCATACGCTTCATAATCTATTAATTAAATTAGAGCATATAAATTTGGATCTTCATTTAATTTTAAAAAATAATATATGATAAATTTAGAGTTTAAGTAACAGAACGGACAATTTTTTTGTTATTAAATTATAAATTCTTTTGCATAAAAAATTAGGGTATATTGAAATTGATAATAATAAATTAATAATAATAAGATAAATAAATGTGAAGGGATTTATTGTTTATTAGTAAAATTGGTCCGCCAAACTTGCGTATCCTTGTTATTGTCCAAACCAAACCAAAGCAGCTTTTAGTTAAAAAAAAAATAGAAATAAAAAATAATCACCTCTCTCTCTCTCTCTCTCTCTCTCTCTGCCATTCTTTCATCACCTATATATGTTGGTCACGTGTCGGTGGCCGTTGTCATTCACTGCTCTCCTAGTAAATTGGTGAAGTAATACAAATACTCCACCCTCACATACAAACTCGCTTTTCCTTCAGAAAAAAAAAAAAAAAAACCCCCAAACTTCATCTGCTGCTATTTCTATTAAGTTTGTATTGATTGATTTGTTATGTTTATGGTGGAACTGCTGCTACTACTACTACTACTACTAAGCTACTCCAACTCCAAGCTTATATCCGAACCTCCCTAATTTCTTCTTCTTCTTCTTCTTCTCTATTTTGTTTTGTTCAATTCTGTTTTCGAGGTCTGGCCGGGTTCAAGACGATAGCGTTTAGGATATTTGGAGGAAGGAGGAAAAAAATTAGCAAGAAGAAGATTAGAGTGAAAGAAAAATTCATGGATTGGTGGCATAAGATGATCTTCCCTGTTCGACGCGTTTGGTTTGCTCTTTCTTCTCGTGTTAAAGCTCGCAAAAACGGTGCGTTTTCCTTCCTCCTCTCTCTCTCTCTCTCTGTTAATGTTCTTGTTTTCCACGACTTTTTCTTGGAGTTTCCCCTTTACTTCTTCTTGTAATAATTATGAAAAGAAAAAAAAATGGAAGGACAGCAAAATTTTCAACTCTGCTTTGTTTTCTTTTCTTTTTTCAAATTTCCTTTTGTTTTGTTATGGGTATTATTCTTTCTTCGAGTTTCAAAGGAGTACTATTATGATATAAATTATTTCAACTGCTCAAGACAAAGAGAATAGAAAAGAAAAAAAAAAAACTGTTCTTCATCAATACTCAAGAGTTTTTCATTTTTTGATAAAAAAATTTTTGCATTTTTTTCTTCTTTCTATTTTCAAATTTATTACTATAACAAACTATTATTATCATTATCGTACCTAATAATATTGGTCAAGGTAATAATTAATATATTATTATGCAAATAATTCATTAAATGCAAACTATTATTCTTAAAAGAATAGTATTTTAATTAACTTTAATAAATATTTACAGACACTTGTTAATCCAATTCTTATTTTATTTTCACATCCAAATTTAATATCGAGAGAAAACAGAATTTTAAGATTTTAGTAAAGACAAAAGAAACCCACATTAATTTATTCTTCGATTCCTTTCTCAACCTTTTCCCTTTCTTTTTGTTTTTTGTTTTTTTATTATATTCCAGATGAAGCAGCTGCTTCTTTTTTTTTTTTACATGAATTTTACTAGTAAAGAAATGGTTCTTTGATTGCTTTGTTATTGAATTTTTTTTTGTGTTTACTTCTAAATAAAGTGGTCCCTTCCTTTTTTTTTTTTTTTTTTCTCATCATTCACAATTTCTCTGTCATTTTGTTTCTTTAATTTACGTCAATTATCACCTCAAGGTTGCTGCAATATGGAAGGCCCTTTGTAGATAAGAGAGTTATGTCGACCAATGAGTTCTTACATAGTAATATTGAAATAGACTTGAGATTTTAAATCATTTAGTTCACAATTCAATTATAATAAAAAAAAAGTGTCAAAATAATCATTGCCACTTATTTATACGAAGCAAATTAAATTACTTTGCAAAGATTAATTTAATTTTGAGTCAAGGAAAAGAGAGTTTGAATAAATTTTTTAAGTAAAAAAGTATGCGTTGATAATTAAATCAAATCTTCCAATATATAAACTTATTTATATTTAAATTTTAACTATTTATGTATTTAAATATTTAATTCAGTAATTAATACATTTATATTTATTAAAAATGATTCAAATACTTTTTAAAATAAAAAGTCTTTATTTACTTTAAAAGAAGAAGAAACATTTTAAGTAGTACAATAATATTTAACATTTCTTCTACCATAAGAATGGTTAGGGGCCCATGACCCCATCTATTAGAAATTAACCACATAAAAAAAAAAATCTTGTTTTGGAAGTCACTTAATGAGAAAGATTAGGTTAAAAGATAATTATTAGTCCTTTAATGATAAATACATCTCCTAAAGCCCACCTCAAAGGAGATATGATGCAATGCCACATCCTATTAAAACTCTCAAATCAAATATCCTTAATTTTGACGACAATTAAATTACTAATAAACACAATAAATCCTCTTTTAAGTATAAATAAAATTAATTAAAGTGTTAAAAAAGGAAAGGTCCGGGAAAGTTGATTGAAGATCTTAAGGAAAGTTACCCATCTAATCTTTTGTGGAAGTTCTGCTTAATTTTATTTTTAGTATTCACACAATAGGATTAGTTTTCCATTTTCCTCAAACTTTTTTTTTATATATATATTTGAAATTGTTTGAAATTATTAGAGATTGAATTTAAAACAAAAAGTTCAATATTTTATTAACAATCATGATGTAAAAATAAAAACTTAATAATTTATTTTCCTGAACAAATTATGCTATTTATTAATTGTAAAAATTATTTCAATATTAAGTGTAAAAAATAAAAAAATGATAGGGATGACCGTACCATGTTGTTATCATTATCAACATTATTGCAAAAGGGTATATTCATATTGCACCGATGACCTCCTTTTTTTTTTTTTTTTTTAATGCAAATAAAAATAAAGGAAACATGGCTTGAAAGATCCCATGAATGGTGGGCTATGCCTATATCCACTTAAAGAGGCAAGAGCATGTTTAAGTTTCTCAATTATGAGTTTTAATATGCTGAAACCCAAACCGATAATGTCCACTATGAAATCAAAGATAGCTTCCTTTGGGGCTATTTGTACTGACTAGCAAATAAATATTCAAGGAAAAGCACAAACATACATACATCTTCTTTGATTAGCAGAAGGAAACAAGAATCAATTTGACTTTTCTCAATGCAAAGGTTTGCTTAACTCAATACAGTATTCTGTGGTAACCGATGGCGCACAGCCGAAAGGCTGGGATCAACATATCTTCCTTGGCGCCACTTTTTGCTCAAGTTAGCAATGGCCTGAAAATAACATAAATCACTCTTTTTTAAAGCACAAAGATAGTGGAAAAGTTTGGCCAATAACTTATATTTGTTCTCCGGACCACCCACTATGACAATTAGTATATTCATATTTTATTATTTTATATTTATTTTATATTTAAAACATATAAAATATGAAAATTATCATATCATAATATTTATCAATGCATCAAATACAAAATATATGTTTTTTATTTTTACCAAATTTAAATGTTTCTTTTTTTTTTTGTTTTTACCAAACCTATAAGTGTTTTTTTTTTTTTTTAATTTTAAACTTTATTTGTTTTATGTGTTTTTTTTAATCATTTTTATATTATATCACCATATCATATTTAAAATGCTAAAATACTAAGAAAGCCATTGAGCTATTTAACTTTATTTAAATAAACTTTTATACTTTTATTATATTGAAATAAACCTTTATTCTTTTCTTTGTATCCAAATAAATTTTTATTTTAAATAAACAATTGATTTATATTAAATGTTTATTTAAGTATAAAATAAAAGATTAAGAATTTATTTGGATACAAATTAAAATTAAAAATTTATTTAGATGCAATAAAAATGTACAAATTTATTTAAATAAAGAATAAAATTCAAAGGCTTTTTTATTATTTTAGCCTATTTAAAATTGTTTGATCCTAAGAGCATCAAGATTAATGCTAAATAGGCCTTTAGGCTTCAAAAAAGGGGAAAAAAAAATCATGGATTGCATTTACTTATATTCCTTGATTGTGGTTTGGATTGTTTTTTCCCTTGTAGAATATGATCGAAGAGGAATTAAGATTACTTGCTAACCATTTTTTTTTTCATGGTGATGGATGGTGTTGTTGACATGCAGTTCCTGGGCTTTTGAAGCTTCATGATGATGTACAAACTTGTGGATACCAAGATGTGCAGGTGATGTGGGAGATGCTGAGAAGATCAGAAACCGAGCTGATAGCTAACAATCCCAAACGCAAGCAACGACCTTTCTGGAGAGTTTTTGTATGGTCGTCTAACCACAGTTCATCCTCATCCTTGTCGGCAAATCGTGCCTAAGTTGAGACTATCTGGATATTACCATTATAATAATAATTAATAATGTGTTCTTAGTTTCCTGCAACTTTTGACATTGGCATCATAGTTTTAGAACCCGACGGCTGCCGACATTGCAGTGGCTTGGTACGGAGCTGTTACAACCATATTCAAATCGAAATATAAGATGACTTATATCTGAAATCCATTAATGAAAGAAAGGTTCCACGTATCTGAAATCAAATCAGCAGGTCACCTTTGGGAGATAAACAACAGAAAGATTTTCATCCATTAATGAATCGAATTGCTTTACTCAATAAATTTGTCACCAGAACAAATTCCCGTGACACAAAAAAAAAAAAACCATTACAAGCAATTTAAGATGACTAATGCAAAATGAAAAATTGAATCCCATACACTAGCATAAGAAACTTAAGTAAGTGAGAGTATCAACTGCATCATTGATACACTCCAAAAAATTCATGTAAGAGTATACTTGTAGTTGTTGATACACCCTAAATGCCTAAAGTCATACACTGCATATGAAGATATTTGGGTATATGTACCATGATAATGTTTCAAACCAAATTACCGGAAAAGTTCTCTCCTAAATAAAGTAAAATGTAAAAGAAGGTACTGAGAATGGATGTCTCTTTACATCCGGAAAGAAAAGACAGGAGCCACAGATGGACATGGAGATTGATCTTCATTTGCTATTTTTGTCTCAAAATAAATCTAACAAGGAAAATGTGATTATATGACTGTGAGAAATGAGGTCTTACACCCTTTAAGAATCCACATCACTAATCCACATCACTAATACGGCGAAGTAAGAAACCCAAGGAGCCTTCTAAAAAATCATGACCAACTGGAGCTTCATCACACATAATGGCAGTGAATTTTTATAGGATATCATGTCATTAGCACTCGATTTGCTTGATCTGCTGTCAACATTTATTTCGATGGCTTCTAAATGACAATCCACATAAATAAAAGGAGAACAAAAATCACTTTTATCTACTCTCAGGATTGAGTAGGCATGCACACCTGAATATGAGAAGAAACCAGGCCTGAATGCTTTACCACAAGGGCTGGTAACCAACAGATCAAAGAGTGGTTGGCACATGCAGAGCAATTTGGAGTAGATATTTGTCTCTCTAACTCATTATATAAGCTGAAGAATGAGAAGCAAGAGGAATAAATCTGATGAAAATTTTAATTTTCACCAGTCAATATCAATGAGCCTGTGTATTTCAAGTACAGCTATTATGCTATAATAAAGCTACTCTTCATTAGTTAATAAGATGAGAAGCCATGACATAAAGAAATAAAAAGAAGCACATAAAAAAGAGAGAAATAATAGGTTATATAAGTGAATATACAGCAATTCCCAGATCAATCCAATCAAATATGACATTAGTTCACAGAAAAGTTTTCAGAGTTATAGGTAAAATTAGCAAGAATGGTCGTGTGAGCATAACTTTAGATATTAAGATTCCAACTGGATTTAAGTGTTGCAAGTACATACATTGGAACTTTACATCATGCAATTGTCCGCCTACTAAGCTAAAGATATTATTCCTGCAAAACAGTTACAAAATTTTCCCTCATGGGCTATATAAATTACAGAAAAACAAAGTGAACAAAAATTATGCTAGAGATACAACAGGGCAACGAAAAATGGGTTTGCTTTTCTCCTTATCCCTCTTGGTTGGTTGGCAACTAGCCACTAAGTATGGTATTATGGATAATACTCCGCCCTCTTCCAATTCATCTTTTAAGGGGCATAGCTTTATCCTAAAGCCAGCATCCTGATCAAGAAGGCCACAAAAGAGTATCCAATAAATCACTGACACCCAAGAAAACTTATTTCTCGTTTTGGGAACCTTGCAACTTGAAGTTACTAAATCAATTACTCTGATAGACTCACGAGTTTTTGAAATGTTATTCCTAGAATGAATGCATATATATCTTCTCAAACAGCACTGGCCAGTCTTCTCCAAGCTTCTGTGGGTTCAATTCCATTGCAACCTTGAAATCAAGTAAAGAAATCAGATTATAGGATCTCTGTTCATCTATCCCTTCCAAATTCCAACTGCTATTTGAACCTGATTATGGTGACTTTTTGAGACACCAATAACAAGCTTCCCATACAAATGGTGCTTGACTGTGTTGTTTTTTCTCAACTTACATCCATGCCTGGTTCCTACTAACCCAATGCCCATCCTTATTAACCTCTTTAAGAAGATATCCAATCCATTGTTCAATATATTGGCACAGTCCACTGACACACCTCCAAGGCCCTCCAATGCAGCAATTTGTTGCATGCGTTCCCTCAGTGCCTCAGAGTCAAGCAATCCACCATATGACTTGGCATATCTAGCACTTCTTGCAGAAAGCAAAGCCCTTCAGGCCCTAGAAAACCTACCAGAGAATAATTGCATTCCATGTGGTGCTTGCAATGAACTTCTAGCAAATGACTCCTTTCCATATTTAACAACCAATACTTCACTTTGATCTCTGCTATCTTCAGAAAGAAAACCATCAACTGATTCCTTTGTTAAAGTTAATTTCTCAGGGTTGGGAAGCAAAACATCCCTTCCATTATCTGCTTTGTCCAATATTTCTTGATGATGCTGCACTGGCTTCCATATATCATTGGAAGTCAGATCCCAAGAACACGAAAACAAACCTTATTGAATTCAACCTAGCTTAGCTTTAAGCTCAACAATTTATTCAAATAATGAAAGTATTGTTTCGATCTCTCAGGCCCAATTCTCTTTATTAACAGAGCTTTCAACTCAATGAGATTGATCTGCGAATGCTGATTAGGTGGTTGCATTTTTCACCCTAAAAGTCCATAACCAAAATATTTGACCAGAAAAGGCAGACACATACACTTTCCTTGAACCCCAAAAACTCCAATTAAATTAGGGTTTCGTTGCTCCATTTCCAATAACCCACTTTCCATCACCCTACTAAAGATGTTCCACTAACTCCAGAAAGACCCATAGACACCAATATAAAACGCATCTCTGCAACCTAGAGCAAAGCTTTCACATAGTTAAAATATTTAAACTTTGTCCCTCCAAAATTCCATCAATAAAATTCAAATCACAACCAAAAAAAAAAAAAAGCCATACTTGAACCATATCAACAAAAAGAAATCCTCCTTTATGTTTCTTCTTCAACAATAGATTTGGCCACAAAATCCATGAAAACAAGCTCAACCCACTTCATGAAAATCCCCACTTTATTCAATATATAGAAACTAATAGCAAACTACCACCTCAAAAAGCAAAATACTATTACGAGGATCAACAAAGAATTTAGGGTTCATGGCCAACCTTTCAACTATAGTTTGAATTTCATACGGAATCGAATACAACAGAGATTGCAAAGGAGATATGCGATTCCAGAGAAAGTAAGAGAGATTTTGGAAAAGAAAATTTTTTGTTATTGCTCTGACCTGTTTGGAGCTCGAGAAAGTGGAAGAAAATTTCCCCGGATAAGAAAAGAAAATATCGTTTTGCTATCTTCCTTCGAACTCGAGCTTCTTTGTCGTTATATCTTCGCTTTCTATTTCTCTCTGACTATAAATTTTTGCTGCGATTTGAACACATTTTCATCTAATCTTCTTTTCCAATACTCTATGAGAGGTTTTGAGTTTGAAATCAAAGATTTTTTCATATTACCCCAATTTGAACGATTTTCTTATGATTCTTTCATCTTTTGTTCTTTTTAATTTTTTTTTCAAGTTTTATAGTGTAGATATTAATATTATTACTCTGTGCATATATTTTGGGAGGAACTTCGGGATAATTTCAGGTCATTGTAAGGAAAGTGAACACACGCTTTGAGTTTAGCATGCGAAAAACACGTGTGTAGAGCTTATTGGAGGGCGTTGTACACGCAAAGAGCATGAGAGTAGGTACTCACGGGAATTGAGGATTTGGTAGTACCGATAGCAAATAATTTTCGAACATTGTACTCATTTTTGGCAATTCCATGTTTTTATTTTTTGGAACAAAACTTCTACAAGCAGCATGATTGTAGGTTTTTTTTTTTTTTTTTTTTTTTTTTTTTAAGTTTATTAGCTTTTCAAACTTATTTTGAAAATGAAAATATATGAACAATCAACTGAACCGTCGGACGAATTAAATAAAAATTTTTATGAAATGTAATAATTGTATAAAAATGATCGCAGTATACATTGCCGGTTTTGGTTAATGGCCTATACCAAATGTCTCAAATAAGAGAGGACTTTTAGAGTTACGACTATTAATTTCGTATTGAATAATATTTTAATTTTTTTAAAAAATATTATATATATATATTAATATCAATTATTTTGAATTTTTTGATTTAATATAAATATATTTATAAACATGCAAAAATTTACACATTATACTATTATTAATAATTTACAAAATAAATATATAATATATTCTAAAATTAAATAAATAAATTTAAAAACATAAAAAATAATATCTAAAATTTTTATAATATTTTTAAATATTTAATCTGATCATATAATATTTAAATAATTTTTTTCATATAAATATTAAAATAAAAATAAAAAGATAAAAAAAATTAACCATAACTTTATAATTGTTAAACTTTATAAAAAGAATGTAATTACTTTCTTTAAAAAAATTGAAATACTTATAAACTTAGATTTGAAAAAATATATACATATAAAATTATAAATTTTAGTTTAAAAAATTAAAACATAAAAAAAATTAAGATATAAAATAAAAAACTTAATTTTTAAAAGTTATTTTACCAATTAATTTTATTTTTATTAAATTAAAAATAATTAAATAAAAAAAATTAAAAATTACAAAATATATTTTACATTTATGTCAAAACATACTATTTCATCAAAATTTATCAAAACAAACTAAAACTAAGGAAAACATATGAAATTACACGGTATCAAATTTGATATGAAAAATTATTCTTAAATATATCCTATTTTAATATAACTAAAATGTATCAATCAATATGGTTCTGAAACGAAATTAACAACTATGCTTTGAGTTTGTATTTTTTTTGCCAGTACATGGCTGAAAACTTCCTTTCTAATCCCAAAATATATGCTTAGGACAACTCTCATCTTAAATTAAAAATATTGTAGAACAATTTAACACCTTACTATATCTCAACCAAGATCTTCTATAATCTCACAAATAAAAGCAAAGAACTTTATTACCAAACTGGCAAACTCTAATATATCGCTTGCACAATTCTCAGGGAAATTATACTACATTAATAAGAAAATGCACTTCAAAATGAAATAAAGGAATATTTCCTAGTAACTAAACCCTAAACGGAATGAGAAAAAATTGGAAAATAAAATAATGGAAAGAACCTGAATTTGCAAAATTACCATACCTTTGGATGAAATTTGCAATTAATGTTGGCTAATCGACCGTGGAGCCAGTTGGATGGAGAAGGCCTAATTGGCTGTGCGAACCCAATTGCTGTCTTTAAACTGTACAAGAGATGCCCAAGGAAAAGCCAGTATTCAACCACTAAATAGTACTCTTCGTGGGTCGAGTTGTCCACTACAGTAACTGGAAGGAACAGCTGAAATCTCCTGCCTTCCTTTCCATTCTTCACCAGGTTTCAAGGTGATCGGCTTCTCCACACAAGCAGCCTTTACGCAAAGCATATGCTTGTACTCATCATCACCGAAATCAGCCATTGACTTTGCTTTCTTATCCCAGGGATTCCACACGACTGAAAAATATAGGAACCAAACTGTAAGTGACACATCTAACCACGATTTACATGCTTATCTGATAATGTAAAATGAACCATTCAGTTGCATAATTTAGTTCATCTTCAGCCCTAAGTAAACAGTAAATTTATAACATGTCCAATCAAAATGTTGTACAACTAAAACAAAACTAGGCTGCTTTGTTTGCAATCAATATAGTAGTATAGTTCAATTAGAGCTACAAATGAAACTTTGACAGTTTCAAACATCATTTGTATGCATACTGAAATGAAAAAACCAAGACCATAGCTCCATCAGCATCAGACCAAAGCTTTCTTGGAATAATACAAAACTAGATATAAGACTTTATATTAACAGCTACATATATAACTCAATTTTTGAAGCCCGTTGTCCTTCATTCTACAAAATTCAGGTTATGCAAGTAAATTTTCCTCCATATACCATTCAGAGAAACCTTGCTTCTAAACAGGGTAAAAGAATAGAACTACTTTGAAAAGGAAATCTCAATCAAGGTAGATTTGTCGGAAGGGAAGGATGTCATTGAAAACAATCCTTTAACGTGGCAAATAAAGTAATAAAGAGAATTTTGGTAAACATAATACTAAACAGATAAACCGATGTTGTTATATTAGTCGCTCCAAATACCATGTCAACTGATTCTAAAGTTGTTAACTTCCAAAATGAAGCACGGACCAGAGATAAAATGATTTTATCTCCTATCTATAATACACCTTCTACCATAACCCATCCATAAGGCTCTATATTAACGTGGAAGTGTATAGAGACAATCAACTCACCAGCATCTGGAAGTCCATCCTTTCGCAACACAAATGTTCGCTTCCTTTCATGGTCTAGGATGGCAATTTTAGTTGGTGTACTGAGATATACTTTATCCACCTTTTTCATCAACAAGACAGTAAAAATAAAACAAAAAATACAAATTAGAATTAAAAGGACAAGGAATAATAAGCCTGCTTATAAAAAATTGACACTAACTTCTGATTCAAATATTATTGCATCCCCTTGTTCTGTGAACCGCTCTCTGTTCTTCAAGTTATCCAAATAATCCAGTGTCTCTAGTCCTTCTACCCGCACTTCACTAAATAAAAGTAAATAGAAAAAGAACTGTTAAACACAGAATGAGTATTGTCCTAGCAAAGTATCATAATAGCAACACCTAGAACAGAGTTTTTTTTTTTTTGTCACTTAAAAAGAAAACAATTTTTTCATTCCATCAGTAACATAAACGTGTTATTAAAAGGTGAACCAAATAGAACTTGCTTCTAATCATAACTTAATTTAGCTAGACAACATTTCGAGATAAAATCATAATCTGTTACAAGAATATTTGTAACATCTATGTGAAATAATAAAAAAAATCCATATACCCAGCACATAGAAGACTGTAGCATGCATGACCATAAATCATATGTGTAAGTAAACCACTAATGTTCTGAGCACAATTTTGATCTCATATTTATACTCCTGCTTTTGATCTCATATAGGGTGATTTCATCATTGAATGTTCACCAGTGATTGCATCTCACACTGCTTTCAAGACTTAAAAAAATGGTAAACAGCATTGTTAACTAAAAGATCCTACAACTGGTAAAATTACAATGTATAATACCATGTTTAAATGCAGAGATTCTCATGACTAAAAAACACAAGATAGCAAGATAAATTTATTAACCTGATATCAGTGACGAAAAAATGGGTGTGATAGGCAAATGTAAATGTAAATGACTTTCCATCAGAGTTTGTATTTCGGATGCGAGATGTCAACATCAAATCACCTCCAGGTCCCAGGGCTACCCTTAACCGACACTCATACCTGCACATAATTGCATATTCCTTAATCCAAATGACAAAACTTCAGTAACAATCTCACACACATAGGTAATACCCTAATTGTACACACCACGTACACAGACAAGTAACGCACAAATGTAATTAGTCAATCCAATAATCCATTGGCCAAAAAAAATCCATAAATCCACATACACACCAGTACCAGAGCACATATAAGATTGATTTTAAAACTGGATATGTTTTAACTCTAAAACAGCACACAACCTAATGCCATAAATTAGAGAATTCTTTTTATGACAAAAACACGAAATTTATAGAGGACATAAAAAGCATCAAAATCTGGTCCAGACAGCAGTTATTTCATGCTAGTTTAAAAACTTTGCTTTAAAGAAGAGCTTTGAATTGAAATGCCAATTTAAGAGCTGTGTTAAATAAATCAAAATTCATGTTGAGTACCACACCTGTGAGGCCAGATCTTCACGTCTTCTTCAGAGTGCCTGAGGATTAAATCGATGAAGGTCCTGTGAGAAATATTTGATGGAAATGGTGGGGGATTAGGATCAACACTCCAAGCTCGATTCCTTGCAAATCCATGTTGCTCAAGAGAACCAATATTTCCGAACTGTGTAGAGCAAACAATTGAATTTGGAAACAAATATAGAAAAATTTCAAAAACAAACAGATAAAAGTATTGAAGCACATACTTGAGGAAAACAGATTGGTATACCTCCACGAATAGCTCTAGGAGGCCTAAAAGTAGCCTGCGGAAAGCAGACACTATTAAATGAAAGGGCAATCATAAAATTAGGTAGATCCATTCAAACTGCTAGTTTTCTTCCTTTATAACAAAACAATATAGATCAATTGTTTCAATTAGGAATTCTTTTGTAGTTTCAGAAAATTTAGAAACCTCGTTTATATCAAAAGGTACGTACAAGTGACAGTCATTTTGACACTCCCCTCCTTCTGAAACTAACTGACAACTCATTTTTTTTCAAAAGTACTTTTTGAGCACTAACCTCTTCACCTAGAAGTAGCATGAAGTGTTAACCAAAAACCTAAGAAAATACTATAACTTGCAAGTAATTAATCACCACACTGCAAAATCAATGGGACTTTTACTAGCATTTAGTTGCCTAAGTGGGAGAAAATGATAACAGCTCTGACACCAACAATGTGGTAAAGTTTATTCCATGAGCTATTGCATGTGCATTCTGAGACCATCTCTAACTATGAAAGGTAGATGATTAATAGCAGGAGAAGAGGTAACTTTAATTCATTTAAATTCTTAAGCTAAACAGCTTCTTACAAGAATAATTCTAAAATGGATACCTTACTACTAAGGAAAAGCAATTCTTCCCCGAGTTCATTCTTCCAAGAAGTGACTTGGCCTCCATAAAGATATACCTGTTTAAGAAAAAAGAAAGTAGAATGAATACAAGAAATTTTGATTGTTTCCTAAGTGTATATTAAGTTTTTCAGGTTAAAAAGAGAAGAAGAAGAGGAGGTCGAGGAAAGAAAGAACAAAAGCGCTATATTAAGTAGCATTCATGACTTCCTCAATTCATGAAATAGGATTTCAAGAACAGTAATTTCACTTTTAAGCATGTTTAATATAAGAAAAAAAATCAACAAAATTGAACATATTCAAACAAACCAATTCATGTTCAGACTAATTCTTATCATTAGCAAAAAAAGGTAAGGTGAAATGTTCCCATGATTATTAGGAACTGGTTAGTTTCTATACACCTGCATTGGAGTTCGGAAACTCCACAAGCTGATTTAATTGATCATCATGTGTACATTTAACTACATATGTTAACTTAATAATTCAACATTGGCTTCATTATTTATCATCCAATAGGAACGTGGTAAGCATATTAACTCACTTGTGGATGTTTTAAACTCCCTCATTAGTGTATAGAATAACAATCTTACTAACATTCCTATCATGACTTACCAATCAAAGAAATTGCACATGCACAAATGCATCTCGGTATACACTAACAAGGAAAAAGAAAGATGTTCTAAAGCATCTTATATATATTTCTAAAACATCCCTTACAAATGGCATAAACTCTTTCCGCTTTAAAACATATCACAAGTTTTTAATGTGCCAAAGAACCCTACGAGTACTCGTCCTGTAAACACTCTTGATTGTTCTCATATGTAAAATAATTTCTCGCATCATCTCAACAAAAATGTTCCAGAAGGAAAGTTTTCAAAAAAATAAAACTTAGTACAAATAATTTGTCCCATCGTCTCAACAAAAATGTGCTTAAAACTACACCTCAAGTTTGGTTTCACAAGAACCTTTCGTACTATTTCGTCCAATTGATTAATACATTTGAGGCTCCTTTCTCTTGATATCGTATTTCTCCTTCTCTTCACCATAAAAAAACATTCTATCTGTTTAAGACTACGACGAAAGATTGAATTCTTCTTAGTCTAAAGTCAACGCAAACTTAACGAATCATCATAAGATTTATTAAGCAAAACCTTTACAAATTAAATCATCATAGTTTCATTATACAGACAAGCAAAGTAATCGGAAGATCCAAATCCATAAACACAAAAATCAACTGAACAAATCACGCAAAACTATTCGAAGAAACGGTAATTTTTACAATGCGGTTGATATTTTAACACAGATTTGAAGATTCCGAACTAAAACCACAACAATCATTTCGTTCCAAAAAACAGATACAAGAATAATCGGATAAGAAAACGCAAACGAGAGATCGGAGAAACGAAAGACACAGAAAGAGTACGAAAGCGAAAACCTCAGCAGAGCAACCGCGAATCTCCCTTAAGATGACCTTATCGAGGCCATTGACGCCTTTACAGTGCTCAACATGCACCTTCTCTGAAGACATCTAAGGAATTCTTGAATTTCTTGCTTGAGATCGAATCGTCCTTTCCCTTTCGAAAAAAGGATGGAGAGAAAAGGATAAGAGAGCGAGAAGTGGAGGATTTACGGAGGGCTCTACTAATTCAGGAAATATATCTTACGACAATGCTTTTGCCATTTTCTTCCCACTACTAACAAAGACAATGCATTTGCCTTTTTTTTTTTTTTAATTATATTTTAATCTGTTTCATTATCCAATTTTTTTGGTAAGTTTATTTTATTTTAATTGGATTTTTCTTTGTTAGGAAATGACGGTCCGTGCATGCGTTACTTTGATGTATATGTATTCCTATTTACAACCTATGTTCTTTATGTTTTTTTCTTAATTCTTATCCTTTTATATTTATTTTATTTTGTAAGTCACATTATCTTCTTAAAAAAGTGTAGAACCTTAAAATTGTTTTTCCTTTGATTTAAAAGGCATATATTTTTTTGAAAAAAAAAGCATATGTTAAAACTCAATTTATTGGCAAAAAAACTTAAATTTTTCATTCAATTTTATTTTTTAAAAATGTCATAATTTCATGAAAATTAAATACTAATAAGACATTCCAAAAAGAAAATAGAAGCATAAAGAAAAAAAAAACAAAAAATGCATGTTCCTCTATAAGCATTTCACTTACATTTTTTTTACTACAATTTTATAATTATGTAATTAAAATAAAAAATTATATAAAAATTCATCATTTATAAATATGAATTTTATAAACAAATTTAATCAATTTTACATAATTTTAAATTATAATTGAGTAATTACATTTTTTTACTACAATTTTATAATTATGTAATTAAAATAAAAATTATATAAAAATTCATCATTTATAAATATGAATTTTATAAAAAATTTAATGAATTTGAAATAATTTTAAATTATAATTGAGTAATTGTGTATGTGATATGATTTTTACGTTAACCAAGTAAATTAAATAAAAAAATACATTGATTAAAGAAATTAATAAATACATTAAATAAACAAACTAAGGGTCTAAATAGATGTAAGAGGCCTACTAATTATATATATATATATATATATATTATCTTTAAAGTAGAAAATTTTCTTTTCATTTTCAGCCTATAAAAACTTCATTCATATATGGGAAAATTACATATGAATCCTTTTATCATGCCCTGAACATAGAGAATTTCTCTCTTTTATATTTAATTTCTTTCTCATCCAAATGCATACATGAATTATAACTAATCTACGATGATATTGGTACTTTAAAATGAATGAGGAAGCGTAATCATGTTTAATACGAAGAAATAATCATGTTTAAATTATCTTGACTCTTCAATTAGAGGATTCAATTTTTAAAAAGGTACCTTAGTAGTTAGAAGTTAGAGTTTTGAAACTACATCATAGAGGTTTCTGTTGGAATTTTAAGAAAATGGAATGAAAGAAAATTATCCTACATTTTGTACTTATAATAGCTTTGATCAGGTGCAATGGTGATATTATTTTTTATTATTTATATAAATAATTACATAAAATAAATAAAATAAATTTATAAATTTATTAAAACGACATTTTAACTAAAGATGTTAATCTTATCTATACTTAATGGAGAATTTAATTTTTTATTTGAATGGGAATATATATTATATTGTGGGTATAAAGATAGAGATGTGTATTATATTATAGGTATAAGGATGAAAATGTGTATTATATTGTAAGTATAAGATTGGAATTGATATAATTTTAAATTTTTACTGGATATGAGGATGAAGACAAATAATATACTACTTGTCTCGTACTTGTATCTTTATCCTATATATATTTATATATATTTAAAAAATAGATTTTTTTATTAAATAATATAAATTATTATTTTAAATTAATTAGAATTAATATATTTTATTAAAAAAATATATATGTTAATAAAAAATTACCTAAATATATAAGATAAAAATAAAAAATATTAAAAAATAAAAGTTAATTTTTATTTTTTTTAAGTTATAAGTATGGGTATAAAGATTACCCATATACATTAAATACACACAAGAATAAGAATGAGGATAAATTTAAAATATTCGTTGAGTATAAATATCGAAATGAGTATAATATAAAAATTTGAATATTATGATGAGAAATGTTGTACCCTACCCTAGATCCATATCCTATCATTGACATCCCTAATTTTAACTTTAAGTTTTTGAGTTTTAAATATAATTTATGTATTTCTTAATAAGAAAGTATTTTTCTGTATTGGGTAATAAGTGTAATAAATACTTTATATTAAATATCATTATCTTCATGATTCAACTTGTAATGTTTGTCAAGTTCTGTGAACCAGAATTCCATGTTAAAAAACATGTCCCACTTGCATATGCCTAATCCTTCATTACACTGAGTATTTGGTCGTTCTCAAGATTTGAAAATTGAGCCATTTTTTGCCATCTAATCATCAGGCTAAAGTGAAGATTGCAATTGATTTGACCTGAATTGAGATTTGTGGAGTCGAATGACGATGATTAACAGGCATTCATTTCTTCAGTTTGCAATTAAAAAAAAGTAAGAAGCAAAAGCCTGAGTATATCAGCATTTTGAAAAATTGGAACATCTCATTATGGTAGGGTGAGTACAAACCAAAAATTCAAATATGAAAAGAACCCAAACTTTCCCTCTCGTCTTATCTACTCAAATCATGGTTAGCAGGAACCACGCCGAAGTGCAAACCATAAGGATGATGGAAGCAAGATGATTCCCAGAAGTTACAGATACAGCAGAATTTTTATTCTCAGAACCTGGACCATTAGCAAAAAAACTGGTGCATTGCTTGGGTTAGGAGGGGATGCAGCTTGAGACTCCTTACTACTGGGACCTCTTGCTAGGGCCTTCCTCGGAGGGGAAGCAGCAGGAGGTTGTGGTGGAGTATTTGGGGAAACCGCGGGTGTTGGCGAAGGAGGGGAAGATGGGGTAGTTGAATTTGAGGCTACGTTTATCATATCGCTCACTTGCGATACTGAAATGTTATACGGTTGAGACGAAATCGTTTTAACCTAGGTGGAATCGAGGTTAGAACCTGGAGTAGCTGATCCAAAAGCCACTGGACCATTGCCCACATGAGTCACATTCAAGAAACCTTGTTGGTTTTGGGCTTTCCCACTTTGCTGGTAAAGTGTGGTGAGGCTTAATGTTTTAGTTGGTAAATTTTGGAGCTTCCATGCATCATAATAATCGAGTATCACATGCACGCTTATGGCCTTTTTAATTGCATCTGTCGATTGGCCAGAAACTAAGGACATTTTATCATTGGCAGCAACGAGGACAGTGATGGTTTGCTTCTTGTTGATTTCACTCGCAACTCCGCTTTGAATCAATAAGTTGTTGAATGTGGTGAAATCCGGGTGCGAGTCGAGGATTTTAGTGATGTTAAAAGCACCTGCTGCTGATAAGAGAAGGGAAAAGGAAAAGAAGAGTGCAAAGACTGGGAGAAGACATGAGAGCCACTTGATCTAATTAACAAATGCGAAGCTGGAGTACGGACAAGGGTTACAAAAAAGGATTTTATATCAAAACATGTGGATTCAAATTGAAGTCTATATTTGTAGGATTGAGTTTATTCGGCAAAATATGCGGGCTTCGGTTTGGTCAGGGAAACAAAGAGCAGATCGTGGAGGTTCTTTTCAATTTTGTAAAGCCAGATGCCAGTTCCACACCATGTTTGAAACTTGGCCTTCTAAATACTGTAAATTCTAAACCTTATGGGAAGACTATCAGATGCCTCAATATCCCTGAAGCCCTTAAACTTTGATAACAGATCAGATCCTGTCTTCTAGCCGTAAAATCTACTGCATATGGCTATCCATTCTATTGAATCAGGTATACTGTATCATCGTCAATGCAACAACTAAATAATGTTAATCAATACAATTGGTATATAAGCAATATGTCAGTACTTTTCTATTTCTAATTGAATCTGCAAGTAGGTAATATTTTACTTTGGCATAGCTCCTCTATCAGCATAATTTCAAGCCAAAAGAAAATGGTAAAAAGATCGGCCGTAGTATTATGATGGATACTGCAAAGTCTCCAACTCTAACAGTAACAGGTAAAGCCACCAAGCCATTGGATATCAGTATCTGGTACAGCACCATCAGCAACAGAAGGGCCAGGACAACCTGTTGCACTATCTGGTTTGGTCCAGCCAATAGAAAATTTCCTGTTTTCAATGTTGAGGTCTTATACAGAGCCATAAAGGCTTCGTCATGCGCTCGAGGAATCAATAGAAATTTATGGGTGTCTTTTCATGCAGGCTGGCTCGTCGGAAATATAACATCAGGGCTGTTTTATTCCATCGAGAAGTTCAATGGATGACGGTACATATTAACTTTCAAAGGAAGTTTCAAACTGGCTGTTTAAGGAGATCAAAGTCCTTTATTCATAGTAAAGCACTGAGCATACATTACACATCGATAGACTTAAACAGGAACTTCACTTCAAAGTTCACACCAAACTTTATTTAGGACCAACTAGAGAGCCCTTTAACTAGTTGATGAACCACTACCAAACCCAGAACCAGGACCATAACCAGCTCCAATCCCAACGAGGCCACCTTAAATATCCGATTTGGTATCAGACATCCTGCTGCAGTGCCTAGAGTAGCCACTGCATTAGTTAGAACCGAAGCAGATTCGGCTGCTGCAGTGCCTACGGTAGCCACTGCATTAGTTAGGACCGAAGCCAATTCGACTGCTGCAGTGCCTAGAGCAGATCACGACTGATTCTTTGCCATAACCCATCCCGGATCCAGTCCCATAGCCAGAACCGGTATCATTCCTAGTTGAAGACATTGTTATGAATATGGGTATGAATTGTGAATATTTTGTTTTGTGATGAATTATTCTCGATGACATTTAACCCTATTTATAGGCAAAGTCTCTTGAGAGCCTTTGCACTTAAGTGGATTTGTTCAAATAATTCACTTTTTGTTGGAACCAAGCGACAACTACAGGAATTACGAAATCCCAAATACATTCGTACAGCTATCAAAGTTAACAGCAACAACAACGATAATAAATTACTAAATAATATAAAAGATAAAAATTTAAAAATAAAACGATATCAGGATATACGTGTAAAATTTTTTAATATAAAAAAAATTACAGATGAATTAAATAAAAAGTTACTATAAAAATAAACAATTACAAAATTTAATACTCAAAACTTTTCGTCTAAAATTTAAAGTCCACATGAAATAAAAAGAGATGAAGTTTTCTATTTTTGGAATCACCAATTAAACTATTTAAAGAACAACTAAAAATTGGATGAACGCACGCAAAAATACTTATATTTCAAGCAATCTGATTATTTTGGATTTGTGGCTATATTAAAATGTAAAATTGAAATTTAGACATAGAAGTTTGCTAAAATGTCTCAAACGGCAATCTAAATTTTAGATAAAGAATATTGATGGATCGCTCTTTACAAACATTTTAACGTCTCAATCACTCAATTTCACAACGTTTTCAAAAATAACATGTGAGTTTTAATTTTAGATAAAAATAAAATACACAGGTAATTTCATTGAAAATAATTAAAATATGCCACAGGAGTTTAATATGCTTAATTCTGATTTGTCCTATGATATATATATAATTATTTATCACTTATATTTAAATATATATATATGTGTATTATATCTCAAAAAATATCATTTAATATTTTAAAAATTAATTTAATAAGATATTAGATTTATATATAATCAAGATATAATTTATATTAAAATAATATTTTTATAAAAATTATATTAAATAAAAATAATTTGATTAATTTTAAATCAAATCAAATCTCATACAAATTATATATATATATATATATATATTGAGTTGAATATAAAAATAATAATTCAATAAAATCCGATGAAACTTTAAAGAAAATATAATGAAAATAAATTAACCCAACCGCTTCGTTAACATCCATACGCCTAATTAATCAATTTCGAAAATAGAGAAAAAAAATTTTCACTACTTAAAAAATAATAAAGTTTATATAATTTTATTTAACGGTAAATAATGTATCTTTATTTAAATTTATAGTTAAAATTTAATAATTTTAATTTTAATATGAAATCAAATAAAAATTAACTAAAAAATAATTTAAACAAAAAGAAAAATGATGTCATTATTAAGGGAAAAAATTGAATGAAATCCGATATTTTAGTTACTCTTTTCATCCTAAATTGTTTAGGCGATATTGAGTTTAATGTTGTTAGTATTAAAATTATTTTTTATATAAAATTAAAGTTTCATTTTTTTAATGTTAAAAAATAAAAAAAATATATATAATATTTTAAAAATATAAAAAATAAAAATTTTAGATGTTAAAAAAATGATATAATTTTGAGATATAAAAAAATGGACAAAGAAAATGAAAGAAAAATAGTATATTTTTTAATAATATTAACTAATTGATTGGAGCATGATTAATTAATTAATTAATTTAAACTCTAAGATTGAGAATACAAAACATCATTTACTAATAAATTTATTGTCTCTAATTTTTTTCTTTTATTTTTATGAATTTCATAAACTTCATTGATGACTATTTTTATGAAAAAATTTCATTGATGATTATTTTTATGAAGAAATAAAAGAAATTTGAAAACATAAAATATGTTAACATAAACATGTAAATATTATAGTAAAAGCAAAGATTATCAAAGATTATAATAGGAAAAAATTAAAATAATATATCATTTCTTTCTCTTTTCATTATTTAACTAAATAATAATTATTAGGATTCATTTATTTTCCTTTACTAATTTTAACTATCCAAATAAAGAATACATATATCATTTTCTTTCCTTTAAGAAACCTTTTCTTCTTTTAATTTACTTTAATTTCCTTTTTTTTACTAATACTTATCTAAATATAATGTTAATAATTTTTTAAAATTTCAATTATGAATTTAAATAAAATTATATTATTGATCATTAAATAAATAAATTAGTAAAAACTTGTATTATTTTAAATAATAAAGAAAATATTTTCTCGTACTGTAGAGATGGACCCTCGTATCGTAAATTAGACAGATTTTCTCTCTAGATTTGGATCAGCCTCACCTATCACATGTTTTGATTTGTCGGCACCTTTTAGATGTCGTGATTCATGAGCTCATTTCATCAACGCCGTGTTTGGTTCATGAGAAAACCAAAAAAGATCAAATTTAGTAAGATTGCTTAGTTAAATATGGTAGTTTTCCATAAATCCAAGTCGATCGAAAATCATTTACTTTGATAATATCTTTTACTTTTATAGAAGTTAAAAAAATTTATGAAATTTAATAAGAATAAGCAAATGGTGTTGGAAGATTTTACTAAGAGCCTACCTAATTAAAATATTATTTTAGAAAAAATTACATTATTTTTATTAAATTCATGAAAAACAATACATCAACGACGGTAGAATACTAGCATTTGAGGAAAACAAAACACAAACGGTACCAAATCGATGAGTAGAAAAATATCCCTAGAATTAAGGTTAAGGCTACAACTTATTATATGCAGATCATATCCAGAAAAGAAAATGTATGATACAAACAATATGGAGCGATTGATAGTTATATCATGTCTCTTGCTCATATTTGTTTCTATCTTCTCTTTTTTAGCATTCGTTAGAATCACATTGTTTAAGAAATTGGTTCTTACTTCCATCCCCAGCTGCGGTTCGAAATAAAATTACACCTGAAATTCTAAGGTTAATCTGCAGCGATAGTTGAAGAAAGAAGAGTGGAAGCAGATGAGCAAAGTATTTCAGAAACTAACCTGAGCATTCTCTGTTTTATATTTTTTCACTTCTTCCTGGGCACAAATGAGCCTACATATTATAGCAAACCAAGGTTTAGACAAAATTTTTGTTTTCAGATGGTAAAATTATGAAGGAAAAAAGAAATCCCATGCACATGATATCGAAATACCTCCATTGTAACTCAGTTATTTCATTAAGTAACTCCTTCTCCCTATCATGGGCTACTTCCAACTGCAATAAATTGTGTAAAGTACCAAACTCAGGATCATTCATGCAAGCTCCAAGTCTTGTAGTTCCATGAGGGGATTAAAAATGATGTAAGATAAGGTTGAATGTGTTATATATAGCATAATAATGTATTCCAGTTGTCTACCATGCATTTAGCTCAACATTAATATTGAGCTTCACAATCCACCATCACCAAATATTCCCTTAAGTTGTCAACAACCCAACTAAACTCATCTACCTTTTTATCCCAACTAAAGATCTCACCTGTATGCCAAAAGCACATGTTTCAATTCATGAAGATTCACTAACGTTTACTGATAGAGCCCTATATGACTTACCAAAGATTTCTCTGTGACAGCTACATTAGCTGGCTTGTATACTCCCTCACAAGCATGGTTGGCTAAGTAATGAAAAAAAAATGAAAGATCATATAATTTGGATTTATAAAAGAGAGGAATAGAAGGTGTAATTTTTGGGAGCATTAATTTTAGCACCTATAGAGTCACCAGCACAAATGAACTTCATCAGATTGAGAATATTTTCCTGTTGACAAAAATATGCCAAGTAGAGAGACATTAGCTGACAGATATAAAGTAAACAATGCCAACTATATATGGCTAACCTATACCCTTTGAACAATGTTTGTCTGCAAAAAGGACTGCAACAATGGAAAAAGATTATTGGCAGCAAGAGTTGATGATGCGGCAGCAGGAGTTGATAATGCAGAATCAGATGATGGTGCCAGTGAAACTATAGGATTTGGGGTGAGCACCTGCATAACCCATAACTTTGACATTATATAAATTATAAGCCATAAAATAAGAGTACAGATATGTTCTTTTTTCCAAGCATATGATGTATTCGTTGTCTACTTGGATGATTGAAAAGCTATATACCCTTGTTTTTCTTTTTTCTCAGATGACCAGTTTCTGCTTAGAGATTATTTTGGTGAACAAAAAAATAATGTAGTTCTCAATTAAACAGCTATAAAATATTTATATTTAAGGATCCAAAAATTGCCAAGCATGATAACTATGCCAAAACCTTAAAAAATCCTATCAGAAATTAATAGTAAGTTATGCAACTCTGGAGAAAAGGTTCATCATCTCCATGTTGATGCTTGAATAAAGCACAAGCCCGTCACATAATGATTCAGTATGGGCTGTGACTTTTCTGTGTGACCATATAACTTCTTTTATTGATACTTGTTAGGAATACCTATTGAGATACAAAAGCTTGTAAGGAATGCAAGTCAATCTCTTACAAATCAAGTCAAATACCTAATCATACATTTACCACGCAACTATAAAATAAGGTGCTACAATTGGGTCTAAAAGGCAATTTGGCACACATGTGCTGACCTCCGAAGTACCAACCTGCATGCTGTGACTCTTTTGCAGTACAGGAGATGGGACAACCTGTAAAGAGAAGTTTAATACATATCCATTACAAACAAAAGAAGCAACAGCCAGACCAGAAAGATCTAAGTCACCTTTTCTAAATCAACATTCTCAGAGGTAACTTTAAACCGTCCCCTTTGCTGAACAACAGGTGGCTTTGCTTTCTCATCAAGATCATCGCTGTTCACTGCTGCAATGAACTTTATTATTGGGGAAGTAAATCAACTTGAAATAGCAGGAGAGCATAATAATCAATTATCAACCAAATCACGAAACTTGCAGACTGTTTTTGGACAACATAAGTCAGAGAGTTAACAATTAACACTTGCCTGATGATTTAGATGCCTTAGAAGGAAGCTCAGGAATAGTATCCTCTCCTGCAGGAACTGCCACTCCATTGCCAACAGAAATGTTCTGGGGCTGGTTTTGCTTATCACTAAAAACTTCATAAAATGAGTGCCACAGAAATATAGTATGATAACTCTATACATGGATGACAATAAACATATTAAAAAAAATAATATTACAGTTAATATGTCAAAATGCAGAGGCTGGGATGATAGTTTAATACAAGTTTAGATATATGTTTCCTGATATCTAAAGCTTGCACCTTGTCCAAATGTTCTAGCTTTCCGATTCACACAACCCAAATCACATTGGCGTACATAGATCATAAGATTTTGCTCTTTTTCTATCAAATTGGAAGTCAAGCATCTTTGATCCCAACAACAAACTGTGATTTATAATAACAGTATCACCTCTAAGATAAAAGCAGAAAAGCATGTTTTATCTCATAGAGACAGCAGGCAATGAACAGAGTTTATAGAACAAATCCTTTGTAGAGGAAGTTGACAAAATGACACAAGCAAATTAAGTTGCCTCACTATTGGTGCAACATATAAGTAAGCATCATAACCAAGCAAATTGAAAGAATTATGTAGGTAACGTATCAAACCTTTCTCCTTTAATTAGAAGAACATTGGTTTCTGCTATACAGGTGCTCCCTGAAAATGGTGCTGTCCTTTGATGAGAAGGATTGGTCATATTATCAGAAGATTTTCCATTGATCTCCAAAACAGGCTTTTCACCGAGATTACTTTCAGCAAGATCATCATGACAAGGTGAAATCACATTCAGTTCATGAGAGGGACTAGCTGCACTTGAGTCATCATCAGATCTTTCAAGTCTAACACTGGATGATCAAACAAGGACATAATTATTTATATCACCTTCACTAAATGAAGCCTTATTCAATGTATGAGACCTAATGTGACAATCATGGTGAAAGATACTATTGAAAATGTCGTTCAGCACAAGCATGACTATTGTATGCTCTCATAACTTCCTATACTTGGACAAAAGTGATTAAAAAGAGAAGAAAAAGTGTAATATAGCATGATAGTCAACTATCTAAATAACATACTTGGCAATATTTATTGCTGGTTCAACTGCTGCAAAAGGAGCTGGTTGATTCTGGACCCGGTCATTATCCTCCTGCAGAAGCTAGACCATCATGAACCACCCAAAAGAGATCTTGGAGAAAAGAAGAAGAAAAGACCAACCACAAGCCATACAACTACAAAACTAATAAAGACCATTTTCCTACAACAAACCTGCCAAAAGAAGAGTATATATTGAAATACCTTGTCTGTAGCTTGAGAAGAGGTCTGAAATTCTGGGTGCTTATCTTGTCCATCAAGTGTAGACAACGAATTTGAGCTTCCTCCTTGGGTAGTGTCAGATATAAGGTCCTCATCCTGAATCTGATGAAGAGAGAAAAAGCATATGATAAGTTGTAAAAGTAATTTAAAAAACCCTAGAAAGTTTCACCAAAAGGGAAAGGAAAGTAACCAATACTATACCAGGGAAGCCTGAGCTTTCATATCTTCAAGATTGAAATTCCATCCACTTATCCCACGTTTATATTCATTCTGCTCATGATTACAAAAACACAGACAAATCACGAAATTAGATCTCGAAAATCCCAGCCAGTAGACATAGTCGTACAAGATATTACACTGGTGAGCAAGAAACTAGAACATCAAATCTAGCATAAAAGGAGAAAAATACATATAGGTGAAATAATAATTCATAAATTAAATATACACTTTCTCATTGCCAATCACAGATTCACTAGTATAATATTGTGGTCCAAAACCCACAGTCTAGTATTGACTTCATGTAATCATGAATCTAACCAAAAATTTGAATTTAAAAATCATGAGATAATGATAGCCACTGTAAAGAACACAGATATAACTACACAAGAGCATTACAAAGTCAGCTTGTTTCAATTAAATTTTTGAAAGTTCAAACCTGTGAGAGTTCTTCCTTTTCACCATCAGGCATTTTCTTTTGAGCAAGCATATCTTCTTCCTTTCTCTGTTTTTCAAAATGATAGCAGTTGTAACTATAAATAGAAACTGAAACATAATGTAAGGCTTACCGATACAAAGTAAGAGCCGTATTCCTAAAAGTAGCATGCTAACCTTCAATGCCTGGATACGGTCACCAAGAGCAGGCAATCCATCTAGAAGTGTCCGTGCTATATAATCACTTGACCTTGCTTGCTTGAAAAAAGAATGTTTTAGTAACTTCTTTGCTGAAGGTCTTTTTGAAGGATCTTTCACCAAGCAGCTAGCAATCATTTGCTTGAAAGACTGGAGAGAGATTATAAACACAAGATGAATGCATCATGTTATCTAATTAAATCCAACTACTAAGAATGCTGGATTGGTTAAAAGCCTACCTTAGAAAACTTCCTATCTCTTTCATAATCTAGGCCTGGAGGTGCGTTTTGCAAGGTCATAAGCAATACCTAAGAACAAGAGATAATGCTTTACATCAGAATAACTTTTGATGTCCAGTAAAGGATTGTGATTGTGTCAAGGGGGGTCAACTATCCACCTTCATTGGGGGATATTTAGAGAATGGAGCATGGCCATGAGCAAGCTCTAGGGCAGTTATACCAAACGACCAGATATCAGCCCTGCAGGGATTTCGCAAAATAAACATCAACATGATGCCACCTAAGGAGCATGAATCAAAGATACTTTTTTTGAGAAAACAATAGACTGACTTGCAATCATAACCATGCAGTTGCTCCATAACCTCAGGTGCCATCCTACAAAAAATGGAGAGGAAATTAGATCATAAATGATAAGAAGCATTGAAGCTTTGTCACTCTTACAGGAAGAAAATACTGTCCTTTAAGTCCAGTGGACATCTCTTCAAAATTAAAATGCTTTATGAATAGGATTTGGCTAATTATCCCATTATTTACATTTTTGTGGATTAATAAGGAGATACCTAGACTGAGTTAATCACAAAATTATTGGGCACTCAGGATTCTTATCCAGAACTAGGAACTCAATGGAATGTAGACATGATAACCTAAACATACCAGCAAGGTGTCCCCACAAATGTATTCCTCATGCGTTGCCTATCACCTGAATCAAAAAGGCAAGCCGAAACGCCAAAGTCTCCCAGCTTGATTGCACCGCGTGAGCCAATGAGAATATTCCCAGCCTATTCGAAAAGATCATCAAAGAACTAAGAACCAAAGTATTTCATATTTACATAAGAAACAACTATTTAAGCTTTTATGAAAATTAATGGAGTTGCAACCCAGTTATCAAGATAATCCCCTTGTTCTAGTTGCAATACTAAATAACCAACTCAAATAAATATTGTTGAAATCAAAAACCTCTGTCTTAGCAGAAATATCATCTTCGCTTACCTTACTGATTTTTGGTATGTATGTAATTCTTAACTTGCAAAAAAAAACTGCTCAATTATAGAGAATTCGAGATGAAATAAACTCAATCATTAAGAGCTTGGTTTAAAAACCCAAGGATTACACATGTTGAGATAAATTATGCAACAAACTGTAATAATCACTAGAAGTAATAGCACTCACAGAAGCTCTAAATCATGATGAAGACCAAGTACTTACTTTAACATCCCGATGTATGTGCCCATGATGATGAAGATACTCTAAACCTTTCAACACTTCACGAAGTATTGTTGCTATAACCACCTCCTCAAAACCATCAGGATATGCAGCCTTCAGTATATGAAGACAAGATCCCCCAGCCATGTATGGCATGACAACCCATAGATTATGATCACTCACAAAGGAGCAATGTGATTTAAGAACATTTGAATGGTCAACCAAGATCATTGTCTGTGCCTCACGAGAAATGTTGTTCTGAAAAAGCACATTATGAGAATAATATCAAAACAACTAGTAATTGTTTTTAGCTGAAGCCAAACAGGAAGAAAAAACAAAAGTCCTTCAAAGAAAAGGCAGAACTAGTATTAAAGACTTTGGAAAAATAATGTTTTGATACAAAAGCACTCAGCCAAACTCAAATTATACCAGCTAAATTGCATTAAAAAAGATTTGCTCCAGCACAGATCCTATGAATATGATGGATCTTTACCTTTAATTAATCCTATGAAAATTTCAACAAATTGATTGAATTTGGAATGACCAAATGCACTAGCATTTACACCACCTATTAAGGGAGAAGTTTCATTGCTACATGAACATGGATCTGTGTTCCTTAACAATCACCTATACATGCTCTTCAGCAGATATTAACAGCCAGTATCAACCTAATCAAGAAGAAAATGCTGAGCAAAGCTCAAGAAGGTAATCAAAATTGTTTGACTACCATAGCAAAATGTTAACTAACTATATGCTGTATTGACATGAGAAAAAACAAGGCATAAACTTTTAATTTTCAAGCGAGTTTAGAAATGGGCCCCATTAAAATACCAATGCTTCTTTTTCAGAAAATAGAATCTCAAATCGTTGATAGATCTACAACAGAAGATATTGTGGATCTACAGAAATCCTATATCAGCTTTTGATAATCACAAAAAGAAAGCAACGGTATCCTTTTTAAGTTCTTCAAAGTAGTTCATCCCAGTTCAGCATAAGAGATAAAGGAAGCAGAGAGGAAAAGATAAAAAGAAACAACAGTAATTTTTTATGTCCATTCGGTTTGACATAACATTTAACCCCAATTAGATAACAAATGAGCAAAATCAAAATGCATAGGTGAAGATGAACCAAAATTTGACCCCTGAAAAGGAAAAAAAAACCCTTAAAAGACAAAACCAATAGCAGAATTGGGATGAAGGAATTACCAGATCACAGTTATCACGTTCAAAATCAAGAATTTTGATTGCAACAACCTCGTTGAAGGGTATACAGACAGCACGGCGAACGGAAGCACTAACGCCATGTCCAACCTCCTCATGCAGTGTATAATACTCCGGCCCAATTGGATACTTCTTCTTCTCCATTATAATTTAGACCTCTCCTTCACTGTCATAAAACAACACAAAAACACAGCTTTCAATCTTCTTCCAGTGTTAAAAAACAAAACTTGGCAGGCACTCTCAAAAGGGAATAACATAAAATTCAAAGCAAAGCCATAATAATTAATAATAATAAAAAGATTTTCAGCTTATTAGAAGCTAACATGTACGTTGAAAAAACAATGCGACTAATGGAATCATATATAAGTTAAACTCAATTTCTCTTAAATAGCAAGCAAAGGCGGCTCAAGTCTTTAGAAAGAGATCCCAAAAGGAATCCAATTTTAATAATATAATAATAAACAAAATCTCATATTCATTTATATACCATATAAAACAATCAAGCCCCCCACCCCCCCCCCCCAAAAAAAAATCAATCAACCAACCTGAGATCTATTGAAACCCTCAAAAATGTAGCAGCTGATTAGAACCCACGTCCCACAATCAATAATAAAATTCCTCTGCATAAAAGAAACAAAAAAACATGAGGCATAAAAATGTTTAAAAAGAAAAAACCCAAGAAAAAGATGTGGGTTTGAAGAGATATTTACAGGGAGAAAGTTTTTAAAATCCATGAAAGCAAAAAGTTGAAAGGAAATAATAATGATTAATGTTCAATGTATTCATTCAAGTGAGAGAAAGAGAAGTGAAAAGAAAGGAAAGGGAAGGGAAGGGAAGGGAGGCATTGCTGAGAGGGAGAGCTTCTCGTTGTTGTTTGTGATGTGTTTGCTTTCTCGTGATAGAAGGGGAAAGAGAGAGAAACACCGAGGCTTTCGGATCGCCGCTCAAACTTGGAAGCAAATTACGTTTGCATGCAAAATCCCGCCACTTGTTCGCCTTCCTTTTCTTTTTTATTTTTCTCTGCTCCTTTTTTTTTTTTTTAGTAGGGCGTCGAAACCCCAAAACACGGTGAATTTAATTAATACTATTAAATTATGAATGATATCCATCTGCGGTTTAACCATCAATTAAATTTGGTAAATCGTGTTTTGTTTTTTTAAGTTAAATATGCATTAAAAATAAAAATTATCATGTTAAATTCATATTAATAAATTTAATATAAAATATATTTTTTATTTTTATTAAATTTATATATTTTGAAAAAAATTTTAATTATATTATTTATATTTATTATTTATATTATTTTTATCGTATTTAACGTTATTCACTATTTTTTTACAAATAAATATTTTTTAAGAGTTATTATCATAATTAAATATTATATCTATATAATTAATTAAATAATCAATTATTACATTACAATCAAATCATAATTATTAAACAATCAATTAATAAATTAAAATATAGTTGATTATCAAATGCATACATAATGAGACTTAACATAAAGCCTCATTTTAAGCTTTTTTTTTTGTTATTAAATCAAAGCTTTATTTGTGACAAATAAATATAATTACAAACAAAATTATAAAAATATTTATAAACATGTATAATTACAGGGGGCAATTGCCCTCATTAGTATATCTTTTAGCAGAACTTTTGCCTTACAAGCATTAGGAAATCCTCTAGAAAAACAGATTAGGAAAAAAAATCCATATCGCACCTTAACTTTTGTTTATGGTAATTAAGAGAAAATTAAGGAAGGGCAAATAAGTCATTTAACAATTACTCTAAAAAACTAATTAAAAACCCCAACAATTAAAATTTTAAATTTAAATGGAAGAGACTTTGAAATTAGTTCTTTTTTCTTAACTAAGGCCCATTTACTAACAATAAATAAAAAAAATACTTTACTAACAACAAGTATTTTTATATTAATTAAAGAATTACAAATATATATATATATAGTATATATATATATATATCTTTTATTCAAATGTTAATAATATTTAAAAATTTTACGCATTAAAATCTTTAAAAATTTATAACTTTTAAAATTATAATAAATATACATGTCATTTTAATTAAAATTCAATAAATATTCTATATATTTTTATGAAGTTATATTTAATGTATTGTGTATAAATTTTATAACTATCAATATTATTTCATTAATAAAATAAATCAAATGATATCGATTTATTAATGAAATTTTTTTTAAAATTATTAATTTTTATATATTTATTTTAAGAATTAATTTTTACTTATTAATGAGTTAAAATAATTTGATTTATTGATAATATATAATATTTATATATTAATAATGTATCAAATATAAAATTTATTTTTATTACGTATCACATATTTAATAATTATAATAATGTCGTTATTCTACCCAAATAAGATTGTACCTTTTGGATGCTTTTGAATAACTCAATTTAATAAAAAAAATATAAAAAGACAGTAAATTTGCATACAAATTTAATCAATCAAATTCTTTGTTTTTTTAATCACGAATAAAATAAATAATAAAATCTTAGTCACGTGCAATGCAGGAGGCAGGTGAGACCCAAACGGGAAGGCAAAATCTAGGAGCTGCTGCCTCATTCTCCCCCTCGCTTCCCTTTTCTTTCTTCATAATTCAAATAAATAAATAAATTAAAAAAAAAAAGGCTTTAATCTCTTTATTCTGATTCTTTCTGGATCCCTATAAAATCCACTTTCTAGGGTTCTCTCTCTTGTTCTGTGATTCAAATCCCCATCTGAAACGCTGCCGTTTCATTTTGCCCACCTGCCCTTCCCTCAATTCGCCGAAATGAAGCTCACCGTCAAAACCCTCAAAGGCAGCCACTTTGAAATTCGGGTTCAGCCCAACGACACCGTAATCACCTCTCTTTTCTTCTCACTTTCGCTTTTCCTTCATATTTCAATTATTTTGTTATTAGGGCTAAAAATTGGGATTAAAGTTTCAAATTTTTATTTGTTTTTTTATTAGGTTATGGCTGTGAAGAAAAACATAGAAGATATACAAGGGAAAGATAATTACCCATGCGGGCAACAGCTTTTGATTCATAATGGGAAGGTTTTGAAAGATGAAACTACCTTAGCTGATAATAAAGTCTCCGAAGATGGTTTTCTGGTTGTTATGCTTAGCAAGGTAAATTTTTTTTTTTTTTATAAAAAGGTTGTTTTCTTACTATGTTCAGAAATCTATTAATTAATGTATTTTTATGCTTTTTTCATAGTGTTTTTTACTTTGATAGTTAATTTCATATGTGATATGATCTACAAGATGGGAATTTGATGAAAACTTGTTTTGAGTAATATAATTTTTGGATAGTTTCGTTAGTAGCTAAATGTGGATGGTTAATTTTTTTAATTGAATTGATTTTAGTGATGAATTTACCTAATTGAAGATGGGATTTGATCCGAGCATAGAATTTGTTAGTTAAGTTCACTTGCTTGCACTTACCGATAGCAAGCTGCCTTGGTTGTTTGAATATTATTACCAATGTGGGCGTTATATAGTATTGTGGAGAGGCTTTCATCAAAAGCTTAAAGCTTCATTCTCTAAAGCTTGAATGAATAACTATGTTTGAAAGAAAAAAAAAGGAAAATTTTGATAACAGCGTGGAGTGTTTCATGATTGCATTTTTTTAGCTTCCTTCTTGAACGGACTAGAGTAGTTTGATATCTTTGAATGATTTTAGAATTTTCTGGTTTAGCACGATATATGCACTTGTAGTATTATTTACATATTTTCAATTCTTTGGATGTTCTTACAGAGCAAGTCCTTGGGTTCAGCTGGGGCCTCTTCTGCTCAGGTGTCCTTATTGATTTTATTGGTTCTTGTTAGGTTTAGCATTTGTTCCAGTTTCATGTCTGTATATAAACTACTTTTTCCTTGTCTTACCTGACAGCCTACTTCATCAACTCCATCGACAACTGCCCCTGTTTCTAATCCTACTCCCGCCCCAGAAGCTCCTGCAGAAGCACTGTAAGTTCATTCTGCAATTTTTCTTCCTTCATTAGAGCATGCCCCTCTCCTAAGACCAGCAGCAGTCATCTAATGCACATATAAAATCTTTCATTCTAGGGCCTCAAAGGGCACCGTATCTGCTTCAGATGCTGCAACAGCTAAGTATGTGGTGTTTATCTCAAAAAGCCTGTATATCAGGTCAATAGATGCTTGAAATTATGTGCATGGATCTTACACCATTAAATGTCATGATAGAATAGTATTTAAAACATCTTATGATTAGTTTTTGCTTACTGAGGAATGAAGATAATAAAGTAGGAGTTGTTAGGTGGTACTTTGATCACCTTTTGATTTATATTTCCAACTTCTGGAAAGAACTTCTAGAAAAAAAAAGTCTGAGTAGCACTTATTGTTTAGATTTTGCAGGCCCCTTCTTATTCTTTTTGTTTTCTTTGTTGTATTGGACATAACTAACACTTATATAAGAAGATTTCGTCATTTCATTACTTCCTTATATATATTTTTTGCAGTAAAGGTCACATTATTTCAACCAGGCTGGCTCCATAAGAGCAGTTTTGGTCAACAGAATTGTAACCTGTCAAAAAAATTTTCAGAACTCAGCAGTACAACTGTCAACTGAAAGATAATCACTTGATTTTCAGTTTGCTTTACTGATTTGAATTCTTATTATCAGTTTGTTGTTGTAGTATGTAGTTAAATTTTTTATCTAGGATTGTATCTGTTAATAAATAATGCTAGGTGTATTCTCCTTTCTCTCTAGACATTGTGAGAAACTGCCTGGTGTTATCTGATTAATCTTTCCTTCTTTCATTATTTGTTTCTTGAAAAGAATTTGTATTGAGGCACTCTCTCTCTCTTTCTCTCTACCACACCTCCTCTTTGGTGTTTTCTGAATGTTGTGAAAGTAATGGGGAAAATTTTATCTTGTTGCAGTCCAAACACCGATACCTATAGTCAAGCTGCTTCCAATTTAGTTGCTGTAAATAATCTTGAACAGACTATTCAACAATTGATGGATATGGGTGGTGGCAACTGGGACAAAGAAACGGTAACTCGTGCACTTCGAGCTGCTTATAACAACCCAGAACGAGCAGTGGATTATCTATATTCTGTATGTCTGAAACTTTATGATTGTATCTAAGGCTAGATTCTAACATTAAACTACTCTATTTGTTTGGATTTGGTTATGATGCTATTTTATCATCAGGGGATTCCTCAATCAGCAGAAGTGCCTGTGCCAGTGGCTCGTTTTCCTACAAGTCAGACCACAGAAACTGGTGCAGCCCCTGTTGCTCCTGTTTCGGGGGCTCCTAATTCATCGCCTTTGAATATGTTTCCTCAGGTAAAACCTTAGATTGTTGATGTACTTCAATCACAGTACAAATTATTGTTAGTTATTTTATGCGCTGGTTTTTATTTCTTATTCCTACCATGCTGAAATGATACTAGGAAACACTTTCTGGTGCCGCTGCTGGTGGACTTGGATCCCTGGATTTCCTCAGAAATAACCCACAGGTGTAGTCTTGTTATATCATTTTTGTTCATTTGCTTACTCTTTAACTATGAATATTTTAGTTCTTTGACATATGAAATAATAAGTGCATCTTTGTTTACATTTTAGTTCCAAGCATTGCGATCAATGGTGCAATCAAACCCACAAATTCTACAGGTTTGCATTTCTATTTTTTCACTAGGTAAACATAACTGCTTTTATTGTTCTGGATTTTAATCTGCTTCTTCTCTTACAGCCTATGCTGCAGGAGCTTGGCAAGCAAAACCCCCAGCTTTTAAGACTAATTCAAGAGCATCATGCAGAGTTTCTTCAGCTAATAAATGAGCCTATCGACGGTTCTGAAGGGTGAGTGCTTATTGGATATTGCCAGGCTATCTATGCAGTGACTTGGCATCATTTTTAATATTATATTAAATTGGTGTTTCAGGGACATATTTGATCAGGCTGAGCAAGACATGCCTCATGCTGTCAATGTTACCCCAGCAGAACAGGAGGCTATCGAACGAGTATGCAAATCAGTTGCTATTCTTTTTCTATTTTATTTGGATCCTCTCTAACTCCTCTTAATAATTGTATATCATTTTTGGTTTGTAGCTTGAAGCAATGGGATTTGACAGAGCCCTCGTCATTGAAGCCTTTTTGGCTTGTGATCGCAATGAGGAATTGGCAGCAAATTATTTATTGGAAAACGCTGGAGATTTTGAGGATTGAAGGAGGAATTTGACCTTATTTGATTCATAGTTTTGGTCGACTTAGATTGATCTGAGTTATTTGTTGACATATTTACTTGGGTACTGTTTGGGATTAAGCATGGAGACTAATGAGTGTTTTATCAATATTGTTTCTGATATAGGATTTAACAAAATTCATTTTATTTTAGTTTCACTGAACATTTCGTGGAGTCCAAATGGCATTCGCAGAACATAGACAAAGTCAATTTACAGCAATGATAGAAAAATCAAGAGGTTCTTAGGAGTAATTTTTCTGCAATAATATCCAACTTGTCTTTGGAGACTTGGGATGCAAATCCATCCCTGATCGCACACATATACACACGGTCAATTTATTGCAATAATGTTCAACAACTATTTTTTTTGAGACTTAGAATTAGAATTCCCTATCTGGGAACAGGATAGGAGCAACGAGAGACCACATGTAGAGTCCAGCTGTTGTCCACCCAGTTAAAATCCGGACCCACACAGATGGCCACCCCACATCCACTAACTTCCCGCTCTCCCCAACTGAGGTTGACCATCCTGTCAAAAGCATTGCCGAGTACATACTTGCAAGAGAAAAGATGATGTGGAAGAAGGCGTACGAGTATGTCACTGGCTTATTCTTCTCCTTCTCTTCCTGCTCATCTGCCTTGTCCAATGGAAGCAAAGGCTTTCCGGAACCTTCACGCATTCAAACAGAAATGTTAGATTGTACTCTTTAACCTATGATATTTTTGTCTTTTCTATTTTTACCCTCAAAAAAGGTTAGCAGCAACAAGAAAGGTATTGAGTCATAAAGAGAGAGAAGCTATTCCCAAATACTCAAAATATATGTTAACTTTTAAGGAACATTAATTCTTTTACTAGTGAAACCAAAAAGGATTGTTGGACTTTGAACTACCTACCCTCAATTCTCATTCCAACACCGTGAAACTCATGGACAACTCTTGGCCCAATTTTAAGAAAAGATAAACTGAATAACCATGAACAGTTATTTTGATGGTATATCGTGCATAAAGGATTTAATTTTTTTTTTCAACAATACCTGCACGAGGTGAATTTGGTGGGGAGAGCAGAGTTGCAGAAGATCCAGCACGAACAGCAGAATAGACAACTGATAGGACAGTGGTAAGCAGACCAACGGTCACAGTGCCAGTAGATATTGCTTTAGAATGATTGTGAAGACCATTGCATTTATAATCTCTTGGTTCACTTGCAAGTCCACTGTAGCAGAGGTACGTGCAGTACAGTGATATAACTGAAGCTGGCAAAATGCTACCACCAACCTGTTACATGACAAAATAATAAGAAAAGAAATCATCAAGTTATATGTATTAGAAATGGGGAAAAAAAGCATCTCTATAGATTGTAGTAACTCGTGTAAATGCTATTAAATATGGGAAAATAAATAGTGATAAATCGTAGACAATATCTTTTTCTTTCTAAATGCTAGTGATAACAGTGAGAGATGAGACTTCAATATTTCAATTTTATGGAACACTCGAAAGAGTATTTTCATAAGGTTTAATATTAAAATGGTTTTTCCAATCTAAGCCATCATTGCAATCAATTCATCAATACCCTTTATTTGCAATAGGTTGACCTGTGGAACACAAAAAACATGTTTGTATCCACACTAATGATCATCCTATATTTGAAAAGGTAATATCTAGTTTATCAACAATAGGAACGGTATCAAAATTCTAACCAGAGCCACCAACTCAAGCTAAGGCCAGCCTGCTTTCCATTAATGGTATATAATCCACAAGAGAGCTAGCTGTTATGAATGCAAGAGATGAGAAATTTTGCACAGGGTGAAGTCAACTTTACTCCAATTAATGTATTAACTCCTACACAGTTGTAATCCACAAACACACAAAACTAATTGAATTGATAATTGATGAACTATTATGATTATGAAACCCCAAAATTAGAGACTTACTGCAGGATGCAGTGCAACTATGGCAAACAAAATAACAAGAATCAAGGTCATCACGATAAAGAAGGTATTGAGTTCACAATCCTGTCCAGATGGTGTGAACCAGTGGAAGAGAAGTCCCGAAAAGCCAAATGTCGCCAAATAGCAAACAAGTGAAACAACAAACAGAGCAACATACCTATAGAGAAAAAAAAGCATGTCATCTATTCAGAAGAATACAATGAAGTGATACCATAAAAACATCACAGAAGCAAAACTAACCAAAACTGTTCATCGTAACCAACCCATTTGTCATTCCACCCATGAACAAAGTCAAGTAGAAGCACAACTTGAACCAAAAGAAACAGTCCTGAGCCAAACTTTGATATGGTCTCTGCAAATGCAACATTTAAGTTTCAGCTTAAGTCAAACTAGATGTGATTTTAGCCAAATTATTATTTCCTCTAATCATTTGCATATGCTCTGTAAAAGAATTATCTCCTATAGCATGTAAAAGATTTTGAAAACAATGATATTCTTAATTTAGTAGAATGATCCACACACAATGTTGCTTACCATAAAAGCTGATAATCTCATTTGGAACAAAAAACATTAAAATGACTAAAATGAACCAGCAGATAATTTTCATCATCCATCCACCATGGTGCAAACCATCACGAGGATCCCTCTGATTTTTCACACCAATCATCAAGAATGATAGGACAGTGAAAAACAGAAAATTTCCCAAGCTAACCCTCAACACTGCATCTGTTTCAAACCATTCCCTGTTGGGTGTTTTATGAAAATGATTGATCCCTGCATAAATAACAATATCATATTAACTAAATCAGCAAACTAAGTATACACAAAACACAGACAACAAGCTCACTTTTCCCCCTCAATAAACATGTAAAACATTATCCACATGAAACTTTGCCACATATCAATAACTAATATCAATCTAATATGGGATAGCATTGTCCAGGAGAAATGAGGTATGAATACTGGTTATCAAGCACTCAAAGGAAAATGCGTAAAAGGACAAGCTCACAATTCATCCAGGAAACAGTTTTCATTCAATATACCAGAATCATAGCACCAGACATGGTGAATGATGGTAGATGCCCAGATTCATGTGGAAAATCGGATCATTCTTCAGATTCCCTAAAAGACCCAATACATTAAAAGAGCATGTTTAAAATGCATTTAGCTCAGTGTAAGATAATTCTCATAAGACAAATGACTGTGGTACAAAACCAAAGACAAAAGAATTCGACTTCCCTGCCCATTGAATACGTTAATGCTAGGATACTATTTACTATTTTACAGCCGCATTCGCTCAGTTCAACATAAACCAAGATACCGTATTGAAATCTTAACACAAACAAATTATGGTCTGAATAATAAATAATACAAAGAAATCAAATAAATTTAGCAAAAATCAAATAAAAGAGACAAAATTGAACGAAGCTTACAAGGTAGGTTCTCCATCAGAGGGGCGGCAACCTCACGAAGAATCCACGAAACAATCAGAGAAAGGGCAAATAGTCCACAATAGGCGATCCTTGCAGACCTCCGGCTAATCCCCGAAACCACCGTGCGGCACGCATCGCAGGCGCACGCCGCACAACAAGATGCAAGGCATGAAGCAGCCCACATCTTCTTCAACCACAACAACAATCAATTAACCCGCCAAACCCAAAAACCCTAACTACTGAAATAAAAATAAAACAAAAATTAAATAAATGATTAAATTCTGCACATAACCTAATTGTTGAAGATTGAATCGAAAAAACCCTCGAAATCCTTTTCGACCTAAGACAAAATTTAATTCATTGTGTCTTACCTGAGAAATTGAGGGAGATAAGGTTACGCGTATGCGGTGATCTCTGGAGGGCAGGAAGAATATAGGAAAAGACTCGAAAGACAAAACCTATAGTCCAAAGAGGAATTGGAATTGCTTTATCAGTCAGACTCCAAAAGCCTAAATCATATACGGTTGTTTAGATATTACAGTTCCTGTGTCTATGATCAAAACCGTTCGTCTACCTTGATGTTTTAGGATGAACGGCTTGGGTTGTGTTTTGTTTACAATTTTTTTATTAGGCACAGTGGATAAATGTCTGGGTGAGAGAAAAAAATTCAAAAATTAATTGGAAATGTAATTTTCGATTTGATTTGGATTAATTGTTTTATTTGGTTTAAATCAAATTTAAATATTAAATATATATTAAATTTGAATCAAATTTTAGATCAAGAGATAAAAAATTAAAAAAATTGAATTATATATATTTTTAATTTTTATATATATTTAAATTTTTATAAAATAAAAATAATAAATTTATATCAAAATTTATTTAAATATATTAAAATTTTATCTTAAAATAATATATAAAAATTAAAAATAAATAAATAAAATTAATAAAATTCGATTAATCGAATGAAAGTTTGATTCGAATTTTAAATTTTTACATAATTATTAATATTTAAAAAAATCAAATTGAAATGCTAATAATTGTATTTTTTTATTTTATTTTTTTTCTTATCTTTTTAATTAACTTTGTGATCAATGCATTTATTTAATATTTTTTAGATTATATTTAAGTTTAATATTTATAACATATTATATTATAATTTTTAATTAAAAATTTTAAGCCAATAACCATGAATATATTTTATCTAACCATAACATTTATTTATCGTAAGATAAAATTAAATTTTTAAACAGACAACGTTAATTAAAACCAAAATAAAAATGTTACAATTATATGAAGGAAATCATGTGTAATTCATAACAAATCATAAACTTAGTTCTGAAAAAATAATTAAAAAAATGAATGAAATTAAAAATAAAATATGTTTTACATCTAATTAACAATTATAACTCATTGAAGAATAAAACAAAATTTTGAGGTAAAATTACGCAATATAAAATTGTGTTTGACAGAAAATAATCAAAATTAGATGAAACGCCAAATGGGAGGAGAGTGGACCGCACTTCACCTTTCACACCGTACGCGGGTTTTGGTAAGTTGTAAATTGAGATGGAACGAGCTTTGGACGTTTCAAAACGTCCAATTTTGGCCCAATAAAATGCCTTCCTCTTCGAAACTCTCTCGAGCTTCTTCCCTCACCCAAAAAAACAAAAAAGGAAAATAAAAAATGCCTTTATTCCTTCATTATTCGTGACACACTGGCTAATAAAGCACTTCTTTTTTGTTTCTTTTCTATTATAACGTCCCTTGAACCGTGACATAAGGAGAACACAAAGGAAGACAAAGGGGAGAAGAGTGATTATAAAGAGAACACATCGACAAATACACCCATTGTTTGCTTCTTCCCTTTGATTCAGCCTTGTTTTTGTGAACCGTAAGTTTGTTTCTTTTTTTTTTTAACTGTTTGATTCGTTTACAGATCTGGGTTTTGTTTAGTTTTTAAGGATAGAGATGGGGTTTGAATTTGATGTTTGGCTGATAGAAATATGCATTGTTTTTATGAAGGTTGTCAATTGTTTCTGGTGAGATGTGTTTTTCATGTAGATTTGACACGATACTGAGGCTTTTCTCTTTGTGGGTTTTTAAGGATCTGAGTTGATAGCATGTTTTCGTTAGCGGGATTGAGGAATAGAATGGAACTATTATGATCTGACTAAAATGGGAACATTTTAGGTCAAATGTCTGTCTTATTAGAAATAATTAAAGCAGACATTAGTTTTCAGGTGAAAGGGAAACTAAAAATTTATTCTTTATGATATGACAATTGAATATTGATGAAGCTAATTCATTAGATGCTATATATTTTGTTTGACAATTATGGTTTTCCTTCCTCGAGACATTTGAAGGTAAAATGTTATCAATCTTCAAGCTCAGATTGAATCAGTAGAAAAATGTTTTGTAATGACTTGCTGAGCTAATTAAACAAAATTACGTAGTGCTGTTGACACAGGAAAAGATAATGCACCCTGGTTCTAGCTGATAATGATATTTTTTCTTTTAATAATTTCCTGTCAGAGTTGGTCGATCTTTTTAGAGACTTTGTTATATGCCTCAATAGATGTGATAGATTCAGTCTTTGCCGTATATACGAAAAAAAGTTAAATTGTATGTGAAAATGAGGCTGTCTTAAAAAGTATTTCCAGTGAAAAGATATATACATATATATATATATATATATATATATATACTTGTTTAATATGAGGTTTGACTTGCTGTATTAAAGAAGCATGGTTTTAAATAGGTTGTTATTCCAATCTTTTCCTTTGAGAAATTAGACAATTAATTCTGATTGCTATCTTTTGTTTACGTTATTTTGTTGGTTTTTAGGCTTTAGCATGACGTACTTCTGGTTTTTTCCTAAGTAGTTATTACACCCTTTGTTCTTTGTATTTGAGCGTGCTCTTACTGTGGTGATGAATGCAATTGGCTGCATGGTTTCAGGTCACATTGGCTAAGGACTATTTGTCTCTAAGCTATGGTTCTTGACAGCGTTGTATCTTCTCCCCATCGGAGGTCAGGATCAATGAGGAAGCAATTCCTAAAAGATGAGTTGGGTAGCTGGTCAACACTTGTTCAGAGGCATAGATTCCTCTTAACAGCTTTGGGACTCTTAGCATTCCTATGTACCATCTACCTTTACTTTGCTGTTACTTTAGGGACCACGGATACATGTTCTGGGTTGAAAGGAACACAGAAAGCAACGTGTAAACTGCAGCATGCAAGGTCGACTCTGTCCCATGGAAAACTGAAATTCATTTAGCATGTTTATACCAAATTAATAGTTGCTTTTATTATTATAATATTCATTTTTAGGCCATTTGAGGGTATTTAAATTTGAAAAAAATGCAATTCATTTATTGTAGATTATTTTGTGTTGGTATGCTTGTTGGTGTTCATATACAGTGTTTAATCTGTGCAGCAGAAATTGTCATTCTAAGTTAATTGTAATGAATTAATCTTATGAAGAAGCTAATTTTCCAAATGTTGAAGATGCTGACAATGCGGTTGTTTTAAACTTTTGAAGTTGGTAAGAAATGCTTTTATCTTTCATGCATTAAGATTGTGATGCAAACTATTTTGAAGTTGCAATACCTTTATCAATAATCTGTTGAAAATTTTATGTATTACAAATTTTGAAGTTGCAATACTCAGCTTTTGTGTTTGCTAGGGATGTTAATATTATTCATACCCAATTAAAATTTACTTTTTACCTAGATGAATATTATATTATAGGTATGCAAATGGATATAATTTTAAATTTTTATTGGATGAAAAAAGATAATATAATACACTCTATATATATTTATAAAAATTTCCTAAATATACAAAATAAAAAAAACTAAAAATTTGATTATTTATTTATTTTAAAGCTATGAGTATTAAATTATCCATATTTATTAAATACATATGAGAATAAGGATAAAAATAAATTTAAAATACTCATTAAATATGAATATAAAATGAGTATAATATAAAAATCTAAAGATAAAGATAAAAAAATGCTCTGCCTTTCCAATACTTTAACCATTAACATCCTAAGTATTTGTATAACACAGATAATGATGAACCAAATCAAAGAACATAAAGGATATTTTTATTTCACTTGGCATATATATCAAGCAGGAAAAGTCTGTTTATTTAGAAGAACTAGAACAAGAGTTTTCTGTTCTCCAACCAGCAGGAATCAAGGAACGTGACCAATCTGTACAATCACAATTCATAACCCTCGAGTTCATCAATCTGCTCTTTGGATGTATGATACTCCAAATAAGTTTAGTGTTAAATTTAAATCATTTACTTATAAAATGGTAAATGTATACTTTACCCCCAAAAAACTAAGAATGAGAATATAAAACTAGCACTAAAGCAATGCAAACAACAAATTTTGCATGCTGGCCTTTGGTCCTAACAAGTGAAAAACAATAAAATAGTGACAAGAATGATTCATTTAGAATAAACATGTCCCCTCACAATCTTCTTAGCAGTCTTTGCCTGTTATAGAGACAAAATAATTTGAAAATCATTAACAAATTGAATAGATATTGATACGCATTACAAAAATGATGGCATACAAATTGTTCATGTTCTTTCCACAGTAACAGTCAGATTAACACAAGGCCAAGGGTGAACAACTCATCAAAGAGAGTCTTTTACCTTCTTGTGGAAAACAGGCTTTGTTTGTCCACCTTAACCTGATTGTTTGCGATCATAACGACGCTTTCCTTGTGCAGCAAGACTATCCTTCCCTTTTTGTACTGGGTGACTTTCTGCAAAGTGTGCTTCTTGCACTCCTTACTCTTACAGTAGGTCTTCTTTGTCTTAGGAACGTTCACCTGCAATACAGAGGTTTTAATTTCTCTCACACAAAGCTATCAATAAAATGACAATTTTGTCATCTCCAAAGCAGTGCTCTTGGAACAACTTCAATGAAATGCAAAATATGGTTGTTAATTTCGAACATATGAAACAAAATATTAATCGTTTGCAACATCTGATGACTAACCCAAACACTAATACAACACTTCCACCTAAATTCATAAAAACCGTTTGACTAAAGGTCACTGTTATCTCAAAGAGTTCTACTTTTCATTGGCCCCAACTAGCTGTCGGGAATTACCAGTTTCGCTCTTCTTAAGCAAAACAGAAAAAAATTGAACTACCAAGAATATTAAAATCGGGTTATAGACTTATAGCCTAAGCCACTTATCCCATAACAAATCACCTCAAGCATTGCGAAATAGCAGCACTTAAAAATCGACACTTTTTCAGATTATACTCGAAACAAATAAAAACCTGAGATAAAATACTTCTAAGAATCGGCTTCTCAACTCTTATTAATCAAATTGACAAGTGCGTTACATCATCAAAGAATTCAAGCCCAACTCACTAGGAACAAAAAAAAATTTCAAATTTAATCTCTCATCTTAACGTTCTTACCGTGCCAATGATTTAAGGGATAAAAAAAGATGAGAGATATAGAGATGATACCATTGTGGAAAATGATGGAAGAGAAACCAGAGCTCTGCACTGCACTGTTACAGAAAAGAAAAAGGAATGAGAACACCCTTTGAGGAAAGTTAGGGTTAGGGTTTTTATGTTGCACTCGGAGCCGGGTTCAACAAATGGATCCAGTTAATAATCGAGTCGGTGGAAGGATCCGATTCCAAAATTGTAACAGGCCTAATCCTTTACCCCACATGGACCACGAGCCGGCCTTCAATTTCCCTTTTTTCAGTTCAAATCACGCTTATCTCACCTGCACGCGCGCGGTTTTGGAAAATTTTCGAAATCTAAAATCACTAAAGATGAAAAACAAAAACATTTCGTTTCTGCTTAGCCCGCGCCAAAAGGAGCCCGATCACACGGATCGATTCTCTTAGCCGTCCGATTAAAATTAACATCCAACGGCTAAAAACCAAACTATCTCACTCTATAAATAAACCAGGTTCCTCTTCTTTCGTTCATCACAATTCAATCACGGCTTTCTTCTTTTTCAAAAAACTTTATAAAAGATGTCAGGTCGTGGAAAGGGAGGCAAAGGATTGGGAAAGGGAGGAGCGAAGAGACACAGGAAGGTTTTGAGAGACAACATCCAGGGGATCACGAAGCCGGCGATTCGAAGGTTAGCACGAAGGGGTGGTGTGAAGAGGATTAGCGGTCTGATTTATGAGGAAACGCGAGGCGTTCTGAAGATTTTCCTCGAAAATGTGATCCGCGATGCGGTTACTTACACCGAGCACGCCAGGAGAAAGACGGTTACTGCTATGGATGTGGTTTATGCTTTGAAAAGACAAGGCCGAACTCTTTACGGTTTTGGCGGTTAGGGCCTCATTTTAAGAAATCTGGATTTAGATCTCGTTGGTGTTCTGTTTTTGATGATGTAATGGGAGTTAAATTTTAATGGAAAACTTTTACGTTTGAACTTTGGATGGTTGATATTCCCATTTCCTTGCTGTTTGGTTTCGAGGAAAAAATGTGGAAGACAGTGAAAATGAAATGGTTTTTCGTTTCATTGGTCAGTTTTCCTGCTCAAAATGGTTATTAATTGTTAGTATGTGGTAGGAGTAACTACCTGATTGGAACCCAAATTTTAGTTATTTTTCAAGATTAATTCTAATGGAGTACTTCATTTAGAAAAAAAAAAAAAACACTAATACAGTAAGGAAAACCCATTTAAAAAATATATATATACGTTTTTTTTATTTCGAATTTGTTTTTATGTTTTTTAATTTTATGATAATTAAATTATAAATTTTTTAATAAGTTTGACTCTACTTTAAATCCTAAACAATAAAAGTTGTTTTTTTTAACTTTATGATAATATAATCATAAATTATTTAGGTTGTTTTTGTAGTCATTTTTAATAGGTGGTATTTAATAGATTTAAAATTATAATATATGTATTTTTATGCAAAAATAATATTTGTTAAATAAGATTAATGAGTTACTATTCCTACTTATGTTTGGTCGTTATCACAATTCCAAACACCAAGCATTGATGAGGGGGAATATAGGGTTATGTTATTTAATTACTAAAATAAATCTAGTAAATTAGTACTCTTTTTTAATAAAATGATTGATAAAATAATATCTCAAAATATTACTCATTAAAATTTAAATCAATTACCGTTTGTTTATAAATATTTAAAAGATAAAAATTCAAAACATAAGTATAATCTCTTGTTATTTGTCAATTTAATTGATGTTTTAATATATTTGATAATTTTAAATTTGACACAAAAATAATATAAAAAATATAAAATTGATATGATTTTAAAATTAAAAAATATATATGAATTTAATAAAAATAAAAATATATGTTTTGTAGTTAAAGATTCAACTCTTTAAAGAAATAAAATAAAATTGTAAAATGAGAAAAGAATTACCTCTATTTTATAACCTGCAATCATTAATAAAAAAAAAAAATAACGGATCAAATATGATTACCAAACTGGTTAACGATGGCCCAGGCTCAATTTGGTGGTTGTTGTAGGCCGGTGACAAGTAGACCTCATTTAGGCCTTTTAACAAGCATGACTTCTATGGGCCTTTCCACGTAACCAACAAGTTTTCTTCGTTATCTAAGTACTATTTTTTCATTGCATTTACGGGCCAAGTTGCAAGTAGCAGTCGGGTGGCACTAGGCAGGCAAAGTCTCATGGTTCTTGGTCGTGAATCTTTACATAGATTGCGTGTTATATTCGGTTTTAGAATATATGTTTATATCAGTTTCAATTTGTAACGTATATTTGATAAATAAAATCACGAAATCTAATGAATTGAAACGAATAATATCTTATTAGTAAGTGTGGATTATAACATTTAATATTAGAACAGATTTTGAAATATTAATGATGTACTATTAAAGAATGTGAGTTCTCGTTTGAGTGTGAAAAGATATTATAATTTTAAAGAATAATAATAAATCTCACATTTGTTATGTATTAGAGTCGCTCTTAAAATATAAGTATTTATATCACTTTTTAACTTATAAGATGCTTTTTATAGAATAAAATCATAAAGTGTAATAGGTTGAAACGGATAATATTTTACAAATTAATGTGGACTATAGCATTTGGTATAATAGTTGGCTCTAGGGATATTAGCGATGTGCTATTGAGGACGTTAAACTCTTGTTGGAATGAAGAAAAATATCATAATTATAAAGAGAGGTAATAAATCTCACATTAACTCTATATTAAAGTCTGTCTTGTGATACAAAGTATTCACACTATTTTAATTTGTAATACCTTTTTTTATAAATAAAATTGTGAAACCTAATGAGTCGAAGTAAATAATATTTTATAAGTTAGCGTGCATCATAACATAAAGCCATAAACTCTTGACCATTACTATATGAGTCGAGTTTGTAAGTTTTTAGTTGAACAAAAAACCAACTTAATTAGTAGGACAAGGGTAAATCCTAATAAAAGTAATGATGATAAAATAATCAATATCCAATAAGTTTTAACTCATTTTGATTCGATAGGATCGAATTTTTTTTAAATTGGACGTAGGGTGCGATTTTTTCTCTAAGGTTGGGTTTGTGTCGGAGTCGTGTTTTAAGTGGCACCACTACAATCGAATACATATAAAAATATATTATTTATTTATATATATATTATACTAATAAAATTATCATTTAATATTTTAATTTAAAAATATTAACTTAATAAAAAATACTACATTTATGCATAATTAAAATATAATTTATAATAAAAATAATATTTTATAAATATTATATTAAGTTTAAATTATTAAATTAATTTTAGATCGAGTTGAGCCAATTACAATGTATGAATATATGAATATAGTTGGATAATATTTTAATATCAAATAAGATTTAAATATAAATATTAAGAAATTGGATCAAAGTTGGATAAAGCAAAAATTTATCCCAATTTGATTCGTTGTCATTTTTAAATAAAACACTAGTTTTTCCTTTATATGTGAAATTTTTCTCTATTGAAAAAAAATGGGTTACATTAAACGAATTTAAAATTATTTTTTTATGTAAAACTAATGTTTTAACATATTGTAATACTTTTTATTTTTTAACGAATGAATCAACATATTATATTTGTCTTTTTAAACATTTATAATTTGTCACACAAAAATTCTAAATATTCGCCAGGCATGGCAAACAAGTAGTGTTTTCCCAGGAGAATTTTTTTATTATAATTGTTCTAATACAATTTTTGCGGGTTAAAATAATAAATAATTTTTAAAATTTATCATTTATTTAAATAAATTTTTATATTTTTATTATATCTAAATAAGTGTTAAAATTTTAATTTCATTCTAAATAAGTTCTTAACCATTTATTTGTATCCAAATAATCTTTTACTTTTAATTTATACTTAAATAAACTTTTACTATAAATCAATTTTTTTTGTTTGAAATAAGCATTTATTTAGATATAAATTAAAAGATAAAAACTTATTTAAATAAAATCAAAATATATGAATTTCTTTAAAAAAGTGGAATGGCACTTAGGACATATTTGGTGTATAAAATAATGATAGAATAAGATAATAATTATCTTATATTATATTTGATTTATATTTTAAAATAAGGATAGTGGATAAAATTATAAGGAGAATTGAATAATCCTTTATTAAAAGAATGATTAATCCTTCTAAAGTAGAGAGAATTATTTTTAATCCATTTAATTAAACTTACATGTCCTATTATATTATTAAAAATTACATCAATAATATAAATTGTATAAACTTTAAAGAAGAATAATTTTGATTAATAAATAAATTATTTTATCATAATCTTTGTACACATCAAATATAAGATAAGATGATATTATTTAATTTAATTTTGTTCATAATATCATATTATCATATCCTATTATAATTTTATATACTAAATACATACATTAATTAAGTGTCAATTATTGCATTTGGTATTATTATATATAGTATCTTAATTAATCTTACTTAGAATAATCATAAGCAAAACTCAAAATCCTTCAACATAATATCTTAACTAATCTTACTTAGAGTAGTTATCAGCAAAACCCAAAATCTAAAACTTCATGGCCCTATTAGCATATGATATATAATATGATTCGTAGAAGTACCTTAATTAGAAAAGAAAATTGATAAGCGATATCAAAATTTTACCTCTCATTAAGATATGGTAGATGAAGAAACCCTTTGAAAATGAGGGTTGTTTTGGATGACCTTGACCAATGATTATAGTTAATTAATTAGAAATAAGAAAAAAAATAAAAATTGATTTGATATTTAATGTTCAATTTATTTTTTTATATTATTTAAATTAAATTCTAATATTAAATGTGCAAATTAAATTTAATTGAAAAGTAAAAATTTTTAAAAATTGAATTGAACCAATTTTATGTTTTTATTAGTTATATATATTTTTTAAAATTTTATAAAATAAATTTTATATTTTTATATCAAATTATATGTAAATGTATTAAAATTTTATATTAAAATAATATAAAAATTTAAATTTAAAATATTAATAAATCAAATCAAATCAATAAAATACATTCAATTTAAATTAACTCATATAAAAATTAATTCGAATTTAAATTTAAATTTAAATTTTATAATATTATATAATATAAAAAAATCAAATCAAATCCGATTTAATTTATACTGTTATCAGCCCTTACAATTAATAGGGTCGGATAAGGTTTGAATCATGATTCATGCACGCACGCGGTTGTTTGGAATAAGCCGAAAACGTGAAAAGGCAAATATAACGCGCATTTGAAATGCTGTGCCTAATATAGTAAGAGTAAATAATTCTTGAGAGTTTCCAAATTGGTTTTGGGATCATATTGAAGTCTACAATTTCTTAATTGGCTGCATTAATAACAACAACTGAAAACGATAGGTGACGAAAGCAATCTCTGAGTTTTCAAAGTGGAAGAAAGAAAGAAATAAAGAAAGTTTCTTTGGTAGGAGAACTGAAAAAAGAAAAATCGACTTTGTGGTTTTTCTTCAACAAAAAAAAAAAAAAAAAACTCAAAATTTAGAAAATAATGGAAAATAAAAATTTAGTTACGTTAAAATTTAACTTTTAAAAAAATGAATGAAATATTTAAATTAAATATCAGATTCGTGTTTTTAAATTTTTTATGAATTTAATATTTTCGTTAAATAATTTTAGTAACACTTCTTCATCAAATTGATATATTTAAAATTTTATTTTCCATATATTTTTCATAATAATTAAACCATAAATTTGAGTTGATGTTCATAAATAAAAATTTTAGTACTTACGAAACATAGTTATTAATATGTGTTCTAGGTCAAATATGTATGTGACACGCATTTGCATTTTAAGTTGTTGGGTTAATTAATTAGTACACCTAACATTAATATTAAAAACAAAATATGCTTTCGTTGTCTAATTTAAAAATTAATGCTACACATGGTTTGGTTGATTTGTCAACGAAACATGTGAGGATCGATCATCGCCAACTCTTATAAATTGTTTGGGTACATACGATTCCAGCATAAACATCAACCAAGGAGAATAATCTTCTTGCATTAGGTGAACTAGTAAGGTTAGGATTAAAAAAAAAATGGATGACCAACATTTGAAGCAAGCCAATCTGCAGAAATTTTATAACTTGATTGATAAAGTATAATTTCATACGAAAGTAAGATACATTAAATTAAAAATAACTTAATCTTATCCAACCTGAATGTAGTAGCAAACAAGATTTGACTCGATTTTAATTTATTAATTTAAAATTTAAATCAAAATTTAATCTAATTTAAATTATTATAACTTAATTTTTAATTGGTAAAATTATCCTCTACGTAATAGGGATAAAGAAAAAATCTCAAAGTTTACAATCATGTTGATGCAATGAATGAATTTTTGATGAATTTAAAGTCGGCAAAATCCAAGTACTACAAATCCAACAAAGCTGCCTTCAAATGAAGACAAGGATCCTAATTGCGCTGAATGCAAACTTTCCTTGGCAATAAATTTTTCACGAGCCATGTCATGATTGCCTTTGGAATTAAATTTTTTTTTCGCATCAATCAAAGTCTTCCATTAATGAGTTTCGTCCTAAGTTTCAAAACAAAAAACCAAACTCTTGTTTGTTTTCGTGCGCAAACGACATTGGCATTAAATGAGTGCAAGCAGAAATGGTTGACAGATGGCGAATCATTTCAAAGGAAAACATTAAATGCAAATGGGGTGCTTGAATAACTGTCCACAGTCGTTATGAAGGCGACATGGAGATTCAAACTGCATTAAATTTTTCGATGTAGACTTTGCCTTTTTAATGCAACGATAATCATTATTTTTTGTTTGAATTCCTTCAATTATTCCACTATTTTTACTTTTACTTGGCAACCTTTTTTGCTTGGTTGTAGCTTATTCTATCAAGAACTAAAAATTGAAAGTGATCCAACAATCAGGTTTGTTTTAGTGTTAAGGAAATTTAAGTTTCGAATTCAAGTCTTATCATATGTAATTTGGATTTAATTATATATCTTTATTATTATTAGAAATGTTAGACCCACAGTCTTATCCTCCATTCAATTAACAATGATAATAACAGCTATCAAGCCCAAATAAACATGATCTTGTGTTCTAATCCATCCAATATATAGCTAAATTAAGCAGAATCCACATGAAATAAACAAATTGTACTTCCCTTTTGTAATGCTAATATTGGTTAAAAGCAGAACTGAGTGTAAAAACAAGAGACCTGAAAAAACAGCAGATTGTCACGTATAAATAATAGCGACCTATTTTTTGCTGTGTAAAAACTACTGCAACTGAAGTAAGTTTTGGTGTTGCGTTTTGTTTCTCACAATGAACAAGTGACTCCCAAGCATCAATTAGGGAAGAAACAAGAGTGTGAGATATGTAATATATATAATAAGATCATGAGGTGTTAAAATTCTGTATTTCCCAAATACACTTAAAATTAAACTAGGAAAATATATGTGATATCATCATCAATGATCCCCTATGCTGAAAGTAACCAGAAATCTAAACCTATATTTTTCAATTTACAAGAATCAAAATATTTGCAGGACTGGAAGGGAAAGCGACTCTATGTTGCGTTATAGAGTTACAATTTATATCTAACCAATGTTTGAAAAGAAAGAGAAAAGGATTAAAATGATGCATTGAGATCAATCCTAGGCTTCTTCACTGCCAAGGCAGATGGAACAAAAGAATTGCAGCGAGGGCACCTAGGATTTGTCATGGAAGCTATCACATATTGCAAGCAACCAGGGCAGGCAGCTGCAAACACTCCTGCTGTTGATGAAGATGTTGCAGGACGCAATGAAGGTGGTGATAATGAACGTTTTTTCATGGTTTCTTTTTCTGCTCTTTCCAGGGCGTATTTGACCTTGTCAAGAGTGCAGACACTTTGGTAACGGCTTGGAGTTGAAGACTGCAGCATTAAGTCCAGGGAAGTCACGTCTTCAAAGAAGTTAATTGGGGGGAAGTTCAAGTCTTGAAGCTTGGAATCTTGAATCGAATTTGGTAACTGATTCTTGTTCTTTCCATCTGGAGAAGAAGATGCTGATGCTGATAATGGCGACTTTGGTGATGAGCTGCATCTTTGGGTCTGTACTTTCCCTGGCTGCATGGTATAAGGAACGGTATAGAACCAAAAATTGGTTAGATCATGAACTACAGAGAAGAAAACTTCTATAAATAAGCAGATTAAAGAACCACAGGTTAGGCTAAATCAGAAGATGTCAGATGTTTCATAAAAAACAAAGATTAAATTTTGGTTAAAGAATTATCTCTGTATTAAATACTCTGTTATTAATTCAATATTAATAAATTGACCTTAAAAGCTAATATGGGTTATACAGCAAATTAATTGTGACTGAAACTACACGACCGGAGAGAGTTAAATAGACATAGATAAGTTGTTGCGAGTTGCAACAGGAGAAAGATATGAATCTGAATTTCACCTTAAATTCAAGATCTATCTCTTTGGTTGCAGCAGCTTTTGACAAACTTCCCAGCAAGTCTTTTGTAATCAATATATCAGAATTCCCAGCATGAATCTGAGGCTGTTCTTCCATGTGTCCACTCAATACTCTCACCAATGAACTACTAACTTCTGCTGCCATGTCTAGCCTTCTTCACCGACAGTTCCCAACAGCACAAAAATGGGAGAGACTTGAAGGGAAGAAAGAGAAAATGGAGAGATAATTGAAAGCAAACCAAAGTTTATAAGAGTAAATAACAGTCTACTTCAAGAAAGTTATCGTCCAATTGTCTAACAATAAAAATCGTGTGACTGTACTATGAATGTGAATGATGCTGAATTGTAATGCCATTTTTGGATGATATGACCATATCATCCTCGTGTGACTTAGTTAATTACTGTGATTTATTACATTGATAAGGATGACATGGACTTCTCAACAATCTTCAATTAATTGGTAGATAGAAATCAAAGAATGAAGAAAAATTGGAGAGCAGACATTAATGGCGGCATTTAATGCTTTTTGTATCCTTTTGTCTAAGACAAGAGGCTGCCACTGCCCCGTCCGTGAGGGAAGTTTCAGGTTTTGCCCATAATAAACGTTTAGACAGATTTTATACTTTTACGACTGTCACGGGTAGGCGCATAAAGTACGCAACCATTAAACGCCTTCAATCTAGGCCATTGATTAAGTAATGGAGATTCAAGATGCCATTCAAAGCCAGACTCTTTTGTCAAATTCAAAACTTATAACTAACTGTGTTGAATTCTCATTAAATCATATAATATTTTATGTTTTTGTGGCTAGGTTTAAATGAATGCCACATCTGAAAACATTAAAATTTGTATTTAATGATTTTACGTCATGAAATTTCTCATTAACTTTCGTCTAGATTCAATTATTTAATTTCTTAATAAGGGTATAATTTAAAGTTTCATCAGAATTTAATTTGATTTTGTTTTGAATTTATTTAATTATGCATTTATTTATTGCTTGATTGGTTTATATGATTTAATTAAGTAAATTTTATATGAATATAATATTTATAATAAAAGTATTAGAAATGATAACGGTTTGATTTTCGATTCAATTTTTTTTAATTATTGTATAATATTATAAAAATTTAAAATTCGATCCGAATTCGAATTTTCATTCGATTCGAATTAAACCAAAATTTATAGGTTTGGTTCAATTTAATTTATCGATTTTTAATTTTAAAATTTTTATGTATTATTGTGATATAAAATTTTAATATATTTAAGTAAATTTTGATATAAAATTATTATTTTTATGTTGTAAAATTTTAAATATATATAAGTTAAGAAAATTATATAATTGGGTTTGTTTTGATTTTTTGTTTTTTTAATTTTTTGATCTAAAATTTGATCTGAACCTAAGATATACATTTAATATCTAAACTTCATCTGAATCGAATAAGAAAAAAATCGATTCAAACCGAATCAAACATTATAATTTCAAATCAATTTTCAGATTTTTCGATTTTTTCTCACTCCTTAAAAGTGTTTCATTCACCGATTCTTATTTATTTTATTTATTTAACATGTAATTGTTAAATTATTTAATATTTTTGTTAAATTATTTAAGTAAAAGTATTTTAAATTTTATTACATTTATAATATATGTAATAATAAATTTTATATTTAATCGTAAAATTGTTTCATAATATTTTTCTAATACAAATAGCATTTTTAATTTTAAAAAAGTTATTTTTGTTAAAACTAAAGAATTTTAATTATTTTTCATATTTTCAACAAAGATTCGTTTTTTATTTTAAAAATATTGTTTCTGTTAAATTTTAAATTTTGTTTTTCATATTTTCAATAAAAATTGTGTTATTTTTATCTTAAAAGGGTTGTTTTGTTTAATTTTGAAAGATATTTTTTTCATAATATATTTCAAACAAAAATCGCATTTTTATCTTAAATGTTTTTAAGATATAAAATTATAAAAAAAATCTAAAATTATTATATTTTTAAGATAACTAATGTTGTATATGTAGTTTGAAAATATAACTAAGGGTAAATAAGATAAAACATTCACTTTCTTTTCGGAATATAAAAATCTCAAAAAGAGAAAAGTTTTCATTCCCTTGCATCTCCATTTTTTACACTATTGCCGTTGTAAGATTCCGAATACATGTTTCTGAACCAAATTAAATAATCATAAAATGAAAAATTAAATTTCGAAAAAAAAAAAATTCACGAGCCAAACTCTTTAATTGTAATTTTTTTATATTATTTAATTTTATTAGTTCATGCAATCAAGAGTAAATGTTAAAAAGCTTTAAAATTTAAAACTCATTACCTACAATATTTTCTTATATCTCTAGATTGTGAAATTCTTTATAAAAAACCAAATAATGTTCAACTTTTATGAGATTTTAACACTTCAACTTGTTGACAAAGTCGTCAATCTTAGTATGTCAGGGAGCATTGCCAGCTTAATATAAATTTTTTTCTATAATATTCTCTCTCTCTCTTTTTTTTTTTTTTTAATAATTTACGAAAGAGTGGAGTGGAATACCACTTACATTCTTAAGACCATGGGTCGTGTTACCCCTAAAATATCCTCCTGCATCAACTTAACAACTCCTAATGGAGGGAGGGTCAGTTAAAACATACTGACGAAGAGCAAAAACCCGACTAGTCATATAATCAGCACAAAAGTTTCTCTCTCTAAAAATATGTTGAAGCATGCAGTCTCAATCTCTACGGAGAAATTGTTAACATTGATGAATTACACAATAGCAAGGATCTGTCATTCAAACATTGTTCTTAATCTTATTCACTGTTAATTGGGCATCTGATTCAATAATCAGTCGTTGAAACTTTCTATCCCAAGCTAATATCAGTCCCATTTGAATAGCATACATCGCAGCTCTCAAAATCGAATCATCTTCGATTTTCCTTGCAAATCCAAACAACCAATATCCATTAAAGTCTCTCACAATGCCTCTTATAGCTAACTCATCTGGATTAGATGATGATGTGCTATCCACATTAATTTTCTTTATGACGGATGGAGGAGGTTTTCAAGAAATATTATAGTACTAACCGTGTTGTATATCTATTACTGGTACTGGTATTAAACTTTGTTCAAAAGAATTTTGTCTGGGGGTCTTTTGTAGTATGAATAATAGAACTACAATCCGTACAGCCACAAGTCAAACAATTACCAAATGATCCAGTGGGCTCGTGAAAATGGAGAACCTAAGGCCTAATAAGTTGTCAGAAATTTTTCTGCTGTTGTTGGGTCGGATAAAGCAGATAAAGTACGAACCCACACAAGTCGACAGGGCATGTCAGTGGGACTGGGCTCTCAATAAGGTCAGAAAAAAGTAGGCCACCTTTTCAATGTCTGTAGGCTCCCACATCATGGCCGTTCGTACCAACTGATCCCATTTCTCTTCAGTCCTCACCGAATTTTTCCTCTTCCTCGTGGTCGTGGTGGGTCATGCAGAAGGAATTGTTGGAACTTGGAACTGTTGAGTAACAACCGGTTCCTTGTTCCTTAAAATTGAAGGAGGTTTGAATTAGCTTTTAGCCTAGACCAGATCAAACCAGACTGGTGGCCAATAGATTTATCTTCACTGTTATTATTTTTGGTAAGTAAAATTTTATTATTTGAGAAGTAGGATCACAAGGAAACCTGAGAATTAGTAACAAAAGAACCAAATTAGTACTTTTGCTGTTAGTATATGTAAAAAAATTGGGTTTTTCTAGAGCTAATAAAATTGGCTTGAGCGTGCAAAACTTGTACCATTCCGAATTAAGTTGATTATTTGATTAAGAAAAAGTAATAAATTAAACTCAAATTTAAAATGATTTAAATTTGAATAATTTAAAAATTTTATCCAAAATTAAATTAAGTTAGTTTTAAAATTAAATAATTTTAATATATGATTATCCTAATTCAAATAATTTCTGCATCAAACAAAAAATTTCAAAATCAAAATAATTTAAATATAAAATAACTCATAATTTATTTTCAATCCAAAAATTATTCGACCCAAAACCTCGTCCGTCCAGTGATTCATAGCAATAGTAGGGACTTGGATTCTAATTCATTTCGCATAAGTATGGAGGAGCCATGTACCCAATTTTTACTACATATTTACAATCAATCATCATCTTTACCATGATGCAGATATCAGGTTTTAAATTTTTAATCTATAATTTCAAAATAATTGAAAGAAATGAAGACTGCAAAAATGAATCCTAATTAGTTAATGTTTCAATTTTCAATAGTTAATTTTTTTTTTTCATTTTTTTAACATAAAATTGACTTATTAGGAGAATGATGGATGATGTGACGACAGAAAATATGCAAATCATAAATTATTGTAATCCTTTTATCTTATTTTTTTTTTTTTTATGTCTAAAAATTATAACTTTTTTTTAATATTTAAAATTTTTTATTTTAAAATGATTTTTTATATTTTTATTTTTTATTTTTTGATATTAAAAATCATGAAATTCTAATTTTATAAAAAATTTAAAATTTAAAATTTAAAATTTAATATTAAACATATTAAAATCAAAAAAGAATTTTTAAAAATTTTACAAAAATTAATACATGATAAATATTTTGATACATAGAAAGTAATTATCTTTTGCATAGATATGAGTTGGGGCTTCTAAAAAATTCACTAATACCAATGTTAGTTCTAGAACTTGACAGCTAAAATAAATCAATTCGTGTAAACTTCGGAACCACGAAATTGAGAAAAAAAGAAAGTGTGGACTCACAACAGTTACAATAAGTGCTTGTTGGAGGAACTGGTCAAAGTGGGAGTTACACGAGCATCTCAAATTTCCTTAACATGCACATAAATTATTGGAATTATTACGAAGGTTCATCAGTCCATCGAAGAAATATGGCTTAATTATCAGATTAAAAGTCTCAATGAAAGCTACACTGATAGTACAAACGAAACTTCCTTCCAATCAGTTCTTCAAAGCTACTTGGTATTATAAAGAAAAAACACACAGACAAGTATGACTGGAAACATTTCCTGCAAGAAAATCAATGTACGATCGGTGCATTTGACCAACACTGGGTCAAGCAAATGAATTTCAACTGAACGTACGGCTGACGAAGTGAAAGTGTTCTACAATTACTCAATCAATTAGCCAATCGGCTTATGAGCCTCCTATAGCTTGTAAAATAAAGATAAAATTGCAGCATTGGGTTTATAATAAGGAAGAGAAGCAGCATCTGATAATTACAAAGAAAAATGCTGAGGCAATTTTCGAGAAGGAGAGCTTCTTACAGACGATTAAAGCATGTGCAGGATATAGACAACGCGAGGGATCAGGGTGAAGCTGTTCCTAAAGGGTATGTTCCAGTTATGGTTGGGACGGAGGAGAAAGATAGTGCAAAGTTTTTGATCCACATCGATATGTTCAAAAATGAATACTTTGCTGGATTGCTTGAGATGGTCGCTCAAGAGGTTGGCTATGAAAACCCCGGCATCCTTAGGATCCCATGCGATGCAGAATGTTTCAGAAACTTAATGAACGAGATTTCAAGGATCAAATAGTGCTACAGCTAGTTTTTTTTTTTTTTTTACCTTAAATTCTTTTCCCCTTCAGCACTGTTTTTCTTTGTTGCCCTTACTTTGCAGTCTACAGTGAGTTTCTGGTTCGGGCATTAATAAAACAAAGACTTGAGACAGTCTTTTTTTCTCCTTTTATTTACCAGCCGCACAAAATCATTACCAGGACTGAACCCAAGTCATTAGAATTAAGATTTCACTACTCTTCGGTAAACAATATATGAGCAATTAGTACATAGACAGGTACTTCAAGTTGTTCATGTTATAGTAATATCAACAAACTAAAATACCAATTACGTTTCCATGACCTTTCGGCACCAACTTAGCTGATCCTTCTTCCTTCAAAGGAGAAACAGAGGCGAGCAAGTTTTGTCTTTTGGGCTGACGTCTGACTGTTTTGTTCTTCTTTCATTTTTTTTGGGCTGACGCCCTTTGAGCCATTTTAGGCCTATATATTAATACAAAGTTTGCAACCTATTCCATCTGCTAATTTCTTTCAATTGATCGAAAGATTATAAGATGCCTAATCATCAAACTATTTCTTTAATACAGGGTTAAAATAAAGATCTCAAATTTGAACATCTTATAAACCTTTTTTTGGTTAATTTCATAATCCAAATCCAATATTTCCTTTATTGAGCTTTATTTATGTCTATTTAAATTTACATTATTTTCTTAATCTTTCTTAATTATTTTCTTTATTTGTGTCCAAGCGTAAAATTTTCTAAACTAAAACATGAAAAATAGACTTTTTCTCTTGAAATTAAGAAATAATTGATCTCTCAAATCTCAATTATCGACTCAATTTCCTATATTTATTTTTTTATTTTAAAATTATATAATTTAAAAGTTGATTATTAAAATTTAAAATTTAACACTTTATCAACAAATCTATAGCTTTTGATAGTTTCATAAATATTTCAGATAACTTAAATAACTTTATTTTCTCTATTTACCATTGAGAGTTGAGACATTAAGGTGCAACAATTAACCCCCAAAAAGAATAAGAAAGCAATGATATTTCTTGGTTTTTTACCTCGTAGTAAAGAAGAAGAAAGGATGAAGCACCAGCCAATTCAAATCCCTCGCACGTGCAAACGCCCCTCAAATGAATGAAATTATTATTATTTATTTGAAATAAAAGAACAAAATTAGTTGAACCGCAATTGAAACGCATTCATTAAAATCAAAACATAGTTGAACTTGAGTGGCCTTTGTGACCACAACATTAACTGCCCCAAAGCTATCTGCCTGCCCGCCGTTATGTATTCCATGGCACATGCTTTCAGGAAAAGACACCAATGTCTGTCCGCTTTAATAATCAGAAAAAAAAAAAGAAATAGTACACACATCTTTCACATTCGTACGGAAGATAACTTAAAAGTACGGAGCATTAACGTCTCTAATTATACAAAAATGTCAGACATTGTTTCTTTTTTTTTAACCCGAGGAAGATAAGTGGTATTGTTCATACAGCTATAAACTCACACGCACAAATTTATAGTTTGATTCGGTTAGAAATGTGATTACACTTACAATTAAGATACCAAAGTGGTAAAAAGGGTGAAAACTGGAATTCCAAACGGTGCCTGTTAAGAAATTCCGTACATGGCAGTTGTAATATTTGACTTTTGGATGGTGAAGTACAGTCCTTTTTTTGAAATTAAAAGCAACTCTTCTGGCAAATGGGCCTATTTTGGGTACCAAAAATGAAACCGGTTTCTTTATTCAGTTTCAAAGAGAGAGAGAAAAAAAAAAACAAAACCTAAATAAAAATAAAGACCGGAGAGTGAACCAGATTGATAATTATTTAAGTTTTAATTATAATTTTAAGGACTTCATACTATTTTAAGAAATTATGGTTCATTTTTCATATCATATGAAATTATGAGACATATAAAAGTATATAATATATATTTAATTTTGGAAAGAAAAACGAATCTGTTATTTGAACAAATATATATATCCATAAGTCAAATATTCGATTGCTTTTATTTAGAGATTTAGTAGGAAGAAACATTTATGGCAACTACTTTAGCTTCAGCAAATGAGAAAATAGATTCTTATAGTCTTGGAAAAAATATTATTCATCTCAGAAGTTAAAATTAATGAGTAAATCTCTAGTAATGAAGCTGTAATTGGGAAAAGAAAATGGAATATTAAAAAGTAGAAAAATGCTAATTTTCCCCTTGGCTACCGGCAAATTCCTCTCAAAACCATAACTAATTTTCTCATCTTTGCCCCAACATATATAAGAAAAAATTTCATCCAAATTGTCTAAACAAATAAATAAAAATTACAATGGAAACTACTTGCCTCTTTTTATTTATAATAATAATAGAATTTCACCCCAAAAAAAAAGTACTTTAATTTAAGAAAGCGAATTACTAATTTTCATTTTCGCTTTTTTTTTTTTTCTCAAACAACTGCTATTTTACAGAAACATAGTCTGCTTCTCCTTCATCACATTATGTACAAACGATAACAAGGATCTCAACTAACAAAAAATATCTTTTAAAAAAAAAAAAGAAAGGGGAAAAACAGTCTTTCTCTTTCTTTTTTTTTTTTAATTTTTTCCCTACATTTTCTTGGTAATTAACTAGAAAAGTTAATCAAGATTTGAAGGTTCTTGGCCTTGCCTGAGAGATTCAAGAACACGTTCAAACACAACGACGTTAATGGGAATCCTCAACACTCCCCTTTGCTCGTACCCGTACTCTTGGGCCGATCTGTTTAGCAACTCCACGAAGATCGGGTTCCGCAGCATCTCAGCACTGACGATGAACCTCCGCATTGACGTCTGATCAATCCCAACGTAAACCGGGAAATGTCCATGCGGTACGTCCGATCTTTGCTTGGTGGGTTCCACCGGAGGATCAGGCTGTTCAGATCGGAGCATTGAGTATTGGGTCGAGTGAGTAACCGTAACTCGTGACAGTCTCCGCATCAGTTTCTTCATCACCACCCTTAAAAGAACAAAAAGAAAGAAGGAAGAAAGCTGAGAGAATAAAAAAGTATTTCTAAAGAGAGATAACAATAAAAGAGTCTTATGGTACAAATGAGAGTACTTGAAAAGTGCATAAAGGATAAAGAGAGAGAAAACCAATCAATATTTTTAGGTGTGGTACATGCGTTATTTTTAAGAGAAAGTGATCGATGGCCACGATCTGTTCAAGGTCAGGTTATTCGTTTGCTTCGTGAATTGGATTTTCTTTTAGGTCTCTAAATCTTACGAATCAAGTCAGGCTTTTAGATAAAGCTTTTGAAAGATTAAACGAATTTTACTAGACCTGAATCATGATATGCATGATTTCTCGTGCTAATATTGGAAATTTGAAGCTAAATTAAACTTTTTAAAAAATAGGCTAATTACGTGTGGGGATATTAACTTCTTAGTTGAAGTTTTAATATCTAATATTTAAATTAATTTAAATTGGTATATGAAATCGTTATTTATTTATATATGTAAAAATATTAAATATAAAAATAACTTTTATATTTTATATTTTTATTATATTGATATCTAAAAAATTAAAATTGTTAATTCAATATTTAAATAAAATTTCGTCAAGCATTTTATCCTAAACTTAAATTCCACCAAAAAAAAAAAAAGACGACGTGAATTGATTGATGACCAATCATATACGTCATTCATTGTCATGTCGTATAAGAACCCACTGCCAAGTCATTAATTAAAAAAATATATAAAATATATGAAAAATTTTAAGAAATTGAAAAATTATAAATTTTTAGTTTTAAACATAAAAAATAAAACTAGAAAAAACAAGCATAGAGGGGAGAGAAAATGGGGGAAAGAGAAGAGGGCAGGGGATGGGAGGGGCGCGGCGTCAACTAGAGCAAGGGGAGGCAAAAAGGATGTAGAAGGAAAAGGGCTGGAAGTCTGCTGGAGGCAGATCCGATTAGGCGGAAACAGATCGGTCGAACCTATTTCAGATTAGCTAGATCCACCTCCTAGTGGGCTAGATGCTATCTGCGGCAGGCCATCGTTCCGCTTCCCTCTTCTCCCTTCCCCCTCCCACCTCCCCCCTCCCTCCTCCCCTTATTCCCTCATCCCCTTTCTCCCTGACTCCGATCTCTTTTACTTTTTTTAATTTTTAATTTTCTGTTTCAAAAAGAAGCAAAAAAAATTATATGAATTTTAAAATTTTAAAATTTTGAAATTAAAAAAAATAATATGACACGTCACATATTTTTATTGACCGAAATATGTCACATAAATATTTAATTAACGGTATTAGTCAAAATGTACATTTTGTAAATGAAATTGAATTTTTTTTTATAAAAAAAAAATTTATGATAGATAAATTGTTCAATTTTTTAAATTATGATAAGATATATTATATTTAATAATTTAAGATAAATAATTACAGATCGTGTATTCGAGATAATTTTAATAAATGATTATCAATAAAATTTGAATTCAATATCTTTTTCATCAAAAAAAATAAATTTAATCGATTAAATTAATCACTAAATTAAACTTTTAGTATTGAATTATGGATTTTTATTCTCAAAGTACCAAAGTGATAGAAGAAGCATAGTTTGGGGACTAAATGAGCATGTGGTTTTACGTAAAATATATAAAAATTTTATATTCGTGGTAGGTTTTGAGCCTTAACAAATAATATTTATTTTTTATTAATTAATAATAAATTTAAATTTTTGTTTATTTTATATTTTG